>WSYH01005894.1:0-41402 GCA_036426205.1 Ascaphus truei
ATATATATATATATATATATATATATATCATACGAACCAATCCAAAGACCAGTAAAGAGACAGCAGACTGCACAGGGTTAATCCAAAGATATGTATTCACAACATGAAATACACGCGGTATTAAGTGCTATGGCCGTGAAGCGGTTAAGTGCACCCGCAACCCCCCCGCAAGTCCTAAACTCACACCAAGGGCCAAATACCCCCTTCACCCACCCCCGCTACCCACAATAAAGCGGACACGGTGGGTTAACCCCTTCATTTTCTTAGCGGCTATCAGCTATGGTAATGAAGCAGCATTTCTGTATTTTAATAATATTGTGCAGGAGCTTTGATTTGTGGCTCAGAGAACCCCCTGCTCACTGTACAATATTATTAAAAATACAGTCATGCTGCTTCATTACCGTAGCACATAGCCGCAAAGGTAAGGAATGAGTGTTTATTTATATATGTGTTTTATTCATACTGTAGATGTGCAGAGGGTCTCCGGAGCTGAACCGCTGTGGTTTTAGGTCCGGGGACCCCCTGCTTCCCGAGATACAGGCCCCTTTATGGGGTGCCGGTATCCCTCTGCTTTGTTTACATGCCGCGGTCACGTGATCGGGACCTTTAAATGCAGAGGGATACCGGCACCTCATAAAGGGGGCTGTATCTCGGGAAGCAGGGGGTCCCCGGACCTGAAACCAACGCGGTTCAGCTCCGGAGACCCCCTGCACATCTACACTATGAATAAAAATGTATTTTTAATAATTTTTAATGTGCCGATCTTTGCGCAGAGAGAGCAGCGGATCTATCTCTGCTGCAAACACATCTCGCCCCCGCCGGCCTATAGTATCATTGATGTGCATATACAGTACTTTGTGTACAGTACTGTATGTTAGGGGTTATAGGGGTTGTTGTTATACAGTATATATATATACATATACTGCATTACAATTCATGAATTTATGCCATCTGGCGGACACGCGAAGCATTGCAGCCTATTAAATCCTGAACCATTATCAATTAACACATCAACCGCGCGTCAGCCGGGCATGACCCCTGGCTGGGAACGCGGCATGCTCCGGGTGAACAGCGTCGCATTCCAGGAACAAGCCAGGGACAAACCGGTGATTTGTTAGAATAAAGTCTGCCGCAACATTACAGTTTATTAAAAATACACAAAAGTATCAATAGACTTACATAAGTAAAATGTCGCAGGTGTAGGTAGCCCCTCTAAGTAAACGGGGAGGCATTGTTCTGAAGAGCAGAACTACCCAAACAAGAGATAGCGAGAAGGCACTGAGAGCAGAGGAGGTAGGCGCTGTTCTCATTGGCTTTTTCGTTATTCCTGCCCTCCTTGCCTCAGCCTCCCCATCATACACCCCGAGCCCATATTGGCCAACACAGGCGAGCACTTGCACTGTGATTGGCTCCCCACACAGCATCTGTGCTGTGATTGGTCACTGCCCATTCTTCATGGTTCTCTATGGAGAGGGGGACTCTAGATAAGCAGCGGGTACTTTGAGTCCGTGATATGTTTTCTGGCCTGGGGTGCAGGCAGACTAAGCGGTGGGCTCTGAGGATGTGCCAGAGTCACTTGAAGTTGAGGCTGCCTGCTACGTCGAGTGGGAAATTTGAAGTTGTTCTGCCACAACTTGCATCCAGGACTGACTGGAAACTTTGGACCCCTACAGGAGTGGAAGCTGTGCCGGGGACATAATTCTGGTGGCACCGGGAACCTAGGTGACAAGGATTCCTTCTATATTGCTCTGTGGTTGTGCGTATAGCTCTGTTAAGTGACTTTGTGCTGTCTGTTTACTCCGGCCAAAATAAACACTGTTTATTTGATCTCTGTGTGCCGTATGGTGCTTGATTCCGTGAACCAATCCTGGTCTCCCATGAGAAATTTTTAGAAATTTAGATATTTTAAGTGTCTTAGATATTTTAGATACACTTAGATATTTTAGATATTTTAGATACACTTAGATGACTTAGTGACTTAGATATTTTAGATACACTTAGATATTTTAAGTGTCAACGCATGCGCAATGAGTATGAACCCTAACAGTATAATTTCTAAGTCCCCGCGCATGCGCGGGACTAACTAACAGAGATCGCGCAAAATTTCTAAGTGTCAACGCATGCGCAATGAGTATAGACCCTAACGGTATAATTTCTAAGTCCCCGCGCATGCGCTGGACTAACTAATAGAGACTGTGAAAAATTTCTAAATGTCAACGCATGTGCAATGAGTATAGACCCGAACTGTATAAACTCTAAGTCCCCACGCATGCGCGGTACTAACTACGCGTATGGAACGATACAGCAATATTTTCTAAGATGTCGCGCACGCGCAATGGATAAAGACCGTTTGTAATCATCTCTACGTCCCCGCGCATGCGCAGTAGCCACCCCAACCGGAGCATACAATTTTTAGTTATAAAAACTGCTCCCAAAGCCCTAAAACCACTGGGAAAAGTGTTTTCTGAAGGTATGACACTAAGGAATTGACTGATAGTGTGTCTAATCAGTATATAAGTACCTTATGGAGTGAGTTTAGGTGTAAACACACTGCGCATGTGCAACAGCTGTTAACAATTGATTTTGCAATTAGGGTACTGCCAGGGTATAAAAAGGTTCAGACCTCACTGCCCAGTAAAATTTGTCCCTGAGGAAGCTCCTTTGCTGGAGGGAAACGCGCGTTGGACGCGCAATGTTGTCAGTCTCCTACTTGGAGCTGTTTTAATGTAGTGTCAGCAGTCTCCTGGCTCTAACTTTGTTGATCCCATTAGTTAATTATTTATTCTTTATTTATAGTGAGTGTGCCTGCTTTCCTTGCACAGCACTGCTGTTTCTGACAGGTCTATGCTGCAGTGTATGTATCACCATTATCACTGCACTTGCCAGCTTTATCACTCCAGCACTCTTACTTTAACACACTAAAGTCTCTATTATAGTGCGCAGTGCTGGTTGTTCTAGCAAGGTAGCTGGACATTTAACACACTGGCCACTCACTTGTGTACATTTATATACTTTTATTTTTGGGTCTCATCGTTGCTCCAGAGGGGTTAACACCCTGACTTCTAGCAACCTGTGTCCTCTTATCCCTCCATTATCAAATGGTTCAATGGGATAGTATATACTTAAAATAGACGACACGGCTGCCTGATAATGTTGATTTAATATATTTTTAATTCACATTACACATTACTCTGGTAATATATGTTTTAAGTAAATTTATTAAAAGCTAAATTTTACACTGTTTTGGTGTGCATTTAAGTGAATTCTTTTAGGGGACACATCCATTTTGTGTTTCCCTTCACCTTTTCTGATTCACTTTTCAGTTCACAGTTTGCACCCATTACTTGATTACCACATTGATGTATTTGACCACTTTATTCAATTAGTATGGTTCTGTGATCACTCCCTATCCCTTTGTTGTTTCTTTAAGAGATAAAACAACCAATGAGAAGACGACCAGAAATGAAGCAACCGCAAGATGTAAGAATAAGAATTAAATATGCACAGCTGTACAAGACTGTCGTGGGAGAGGGGGTTTGGCCCAGTATTAAAGGGGTTACACCCCATTTGGCCACCCCCTGCTCTCACCTGGGAGGCGAGGGGTTAACTGGACTGAGGTCCAGTACTGTGTTTACACCCTTGCTTCAGCACCAAATGTGTATCCCCCCTGTGAATATGTATTTTCCCCATTCCAGTGTCTGCACCAAAACTTACACTGGGATCCAGTCGGGAGGGAAAGGTTTAATGTTAATTTAGTGATTATAGCCCTTTGTTCCTTTTTACTGCCTTTGCAGGCTCCATTTTGCAGTCTCTCCATAGGTCGCCATTGCAGCTCCATGTAATCCTATGGGGATTCCAGCGATTTGGGCCCGATATCGTACTTGAAGGAACTTGGGTGAATTGCGAGTTCCTAAGGCTAACGATATTGGACACACTGTTGTACAACATATAACAGGGGATATAACACCACCTCACTGTTCATACCTACTCACAAGAAGCCTTTAACCATGAGCGAGGGTGCCGGTTCATCATCAGTCCGGACCTGGGCTCAGCTGCGGGACAAGTGCATTGAGTTCGGGCTGCCCACGGAGGGCAGAGATATGGAGCAGATGGAGGCGGCAGTCAGAGACCACGAAACCTGGCTCGCAGAGCTCCGAAACCCAGCTCCGCTTGTCGCATTGCAGCCACCCGGAGATCAGGGAATGGACCCAGCTCCAGGACGGCAGAGACTTGGGGAGGGAGCGGGAGCCCGTCACGGGAACAGTGCAGCCGGAGGGGTATTGGTCGCTGCGGCTACCAGTCCATTCATCCCTGAAATGCTGGCACTGATTACTGCATGGGGTGACAGAGGGACACCGGAGGAGCGGCTGCAGTTCCTGACAATGGCAGTGAACCGACCCGCTTACTGTCCTCCTACCCACCCGGACCGAGATACTCCCCACCTTGATCATCACAGCCTTGCCAAGTTTGTGGAAGGTACCTACCAGATCGACAGCTTCTTAAAGAACTTTGAGATGCAGTGCCGGTGGTACAAGGTGCTTCCACAGCACCGGGTCATGCGACATGACCCCTTGCTGTCCGGTCTGGCTAAGCAGACCATGCTGGCACTCCCGGAGGAGTTTGCCGATGACTACGATCATTTAAAAGAGCTGTTGCTAATCCAATATGCCTTCACCCCAGAACCGTACCGGGGCAAGTTCCAGCTGGAAGAGAAACAGCCCCTGGAGTCGTTTGTGACTTTCGGTACCCGCATGGCATTGAACGGGCTTTGGTGGGTGGAGGGATGCGGAGCAAAGACTTAACAGGTCCTGCTGGATCCAATGTTCCAAGAGCAGCTCCTGCAGCAGTGTCCTCCGGCAGTGAGGGCTTGGGTGTTCGATAAATAGCCCAAGACTCATCAGGAGGCAGCGAGGCTCGCGGATGATTACATCACGAGCTGAGCACTGATGCCCGCCAAGGTAGCAGCCAAAGCAGTGGCGGCGGCACCAGCCTAGAAGGCTGGCACCACTCCCCAATGGACTACGAAGCCGCCTGCGGGAAGCAGTCCACCGGGAGAGCTCGTCACGAGCACCGGTGCTACAATTGCAACCGCACTGGTCACATCAGGCCAGATTGCCCAGAACCCCTGCGTTTCGGCGGACCCCATCAGGGGCAACACACCCCAGCTGTGAATCCGGTAGCCCGCGTGTGGGTGGCTTCCACCAAGGATCCCGGGCCAATCATGGAAAAACTCCCAGCGAGACGTCCCATGCAGCACCTGTCCCGGTGTCTTTGGTGCCTACAGCCAGGAGCGGAGGACATCCCAGTGCCGCGATGCAGCAGACGGATGGCCGGAGCAGACACCTCACCACGGTCACAGTCGGTGATCGGCAAGCAATCGGCTTGCTGGATTCGGGTGCTGCGGTAACCCTGGTCCGACCTGATATGGTCCGACCAGAGGAATTGCTCCCGAGACCCGGGATGCAGATCACAGTGGCGGACGGAGAGCCGCGATTCCTGCAGATTGCCAGGATCTTTTTGGATTGGGGGGGGACAGGGTGTGCGGGAGGTGGGGGTTTTGCCCGGTTTGGATGCGGAGGTGGTCCTCGGCAACGATCTGGGTCTGATGACCTGCACCTACGATCGGGTACCAAGACCTGCTGCCGTAGCGGCAGTCACCCGGAGCCAGACAGCGGCAATGGCGGCGGCTCCAGTCCCCCTGCATTTGGGACCAACGTTAGCGGCGGTCTCTGAGGATATCGGGGAGGTAAGCCAGGCTCAGTTGCAACCCCAGACCGACTTACTGTTTCCCCTCACAGTACCCCATTCCCCCGACATAGACATGACCAGGGGGTGGCCAGAATTAGGAGCCCAGTTTAGGGAGGCAGTGAAGACAGACCCCAGCCTGGCCGGTATGAGACTTCAGGCGTCCGAGTCTCAGGCAGGGGAGGGCACTGATCACTGCCTATGGCACCGGGGACTCCTATACAGAGAAGCAGGGAACCCGGGGATAGAGGAGGGACTGACCGGTTAGCAACAGCTAGTAGTACCCCAGGGGTACCGACAGCAATTGTTACAGGTAGCTCACTCTATTCTGCTAGCGGGACATCAGGGGGTCAACAGAACGAGAGCCCAGCTATTGCAGCGTTACTACTGGCCGGGGGTGTCTCGGGATGTGGGCACTTTTTGCCGCTCCTGTGATGGCTGCCAGCGAGTAGGTAAGGCGGGCGACCTTGTGAAGGCACCTCTGAACCCACTCCCGGTAATAGGGGAACCCTTCCAGAAGGTAGCCATGGATATTGTAGGGCCCCTTATGATTCCTAGTAGGTCAGGGAAGCGCTACATCCTCATGGTGGTGGATTTTGCCACCCGGTACCCTGAGGCAGTAGTGCTTGGCACAATAGTTGCCAGGACAGTAGCGGCAGCGCTACTGAACATCTTTGCTAGGGTAGGTTTCCCTAGTGAGATTCTAACCGATCAAGGGTCGCAGTTCATGAGTGAACTGTTACAGTGTCTCTGGGATGCATGTGGTATACAGCACCGGCGCACTACCCCTTACCATCCCCAGACAAACAGATTATGTGAGAGGTTTAACATTACCCTGAAGCAGATGCTTTGGACCTTTATAGAGGCGGAGGGGAAAGACTGGGAGATTCAAGTGCTCTTGCTGTTTGCATACCAAGAGGTAATGCAAGAGTCTACTGGCTTTTCCCCCTTCGAGTTGCTATATGGCCGCAGGGTACGTGGACCTCTGGACCTATTCCGGGAGGGATGGGAGGGGGAGGCTACTGATACTGATGCTTCAGTGATCCAGTATGTAGTAGATCTCCAAGACCGGTTAGAAATGCTCATGGGGGTGGCCCAGGACCATCTCAGGGCCGCTCAGACCAAGCAGAAGCAATGGTATGACCGGAATGCCCGTAGCAGAGAATTTATCCCAGGACAGCAGGTGCTTGTTCTCAAACCCACTCGGGAGAACAAGCTGATGGCTGCCTGGTCTGGACCGTAACCGGTCATCCGAAAGATGAATGAGTGCAACTACGTTGTACAGGTAGAACCAGATAGGAATAAGACATATCACATTAATATGTTAAAGGAATACAGAGCTCCGAGTATGGGATCAGTGATGGCGATTTGTAGCCCACTGCTGGAAGATCCTGCGAGCAATGTTCTGCCTGATCTTCTAGGGGAGGCTAGGCAGGGAAACACTGTAGAACAGGTGGAGATAGGAGGTCAGTTAAGTGTTAGGCAGAGGGGAGAAGCCAGGGACATGCTAAGAAAGTATAGTGCTCTCTTCACTGACCTGCCAGGGAAAATACACCTCACAGACCACCCAGTGAACACAGGGGACCTGCGACATCTGCATAAGCACGCTTACAGAGTGTCAGCAGAGGTCAAGACTAGTATAGAGAGGGAGATAGAGGAGATGCTGACCCTAGGGGTAATTACACCGTCCCAGAGCCCTTGGGCTAGTCCGGTAGTCCTATTTCCTAAGAAGGACAAGACCACCCGGTTTTGTGTGGACTACCGCTTGCTCAATGCTGGGACGGTCTCAGATGCCTATCCCATGCCCCGCATGGATGAGTTATTAGATGAACTTGCGGGGGCAAGGTATCTGACCACCATGGATTTGAGCAAAGGCTATTGGCAAATCCCACTGACACTGGAGGCTAGGGAGAAGTCAGCATTATCACCCCATATGGCCTCTATGAGTTCTTAGTGATGCCATTTGGAATGAAAAATGCCCCGGCTACCTTCCAACACCTGGTCAACCACCTAATGGAAGGGATGCAAAGTTATGCAAGGGCTTATCTAGATGACATTGCTGTCTTTAGTAACTCCTTGGAATCCCATTTAGGACATGTAGCTGCAGTGCTGGATAGGATCAGGGAGTCTGGGCTTACCTTGAACCCCACAAAGTGTATGGTAGGGATGGCAGAGATCCTGTACTTAGGGCACAGGGTGGGTGGAGGGCACCTCAAACCAGAGCCAGCCAAGGTAGAAGCCATAGTCCAGTGGCCTGTTCCCAAAACCAAGAAACAGGTTATGGCATTTTTGGGCACCGCAGGGTACTATAGGAAGTTTGCCTCACAGTACAGTGCCGTGGCCAAACCCCTGACTGATCTGACCAGAAAGCAACAGCCTGTGCTTATTACCTGGTCTCCTGCCTGTGAAACTGCGTTTCAGGCACTAAAGACTGCCCTTGCTGGGGCCCCCATACTGGCTGCCCCGGACTACACCAAACAATTCCTCATACAGACTGATGCTTTGGACTTTGGCATTGGGGCTGTACTTAGCCAGGTGGGGGAGGACGGCCGAGAGCACCCCGTGGTGTACCTCAGCCGTAAGCTGCTCCCCAGAGAGGTGGCATATGCCACAATTGAGAAGGAGTGCTTGGCCATTGTGTGGGCACTGAGAAAGTTTCAACCCTATGTGTATGGGCACGCTTTCATGGTCATTACTGACCACAACCCCCTGAGTTGGCTGCAGAGGGCATCAGGGGAGAATGCCAAGCTATTACGGTGGAGCTTGGCCCTTCAAGAGTTTGAGTTCACTATCCAACACAAGAAGGGTAGTGAACACAGCAACGCAGATGGACTCTCTCGTCAAGAATATCCACCTGAACCTGAGTTCTTCAATGGTGCCAACTGTGACCCACTTCCCATGATAGGCAGCAGGCCACAGGGCACCCATTAAGAAGGGGAGGTGTCGTGGGAGAGGGGGTTTGGCCCGGTATTAAAGGGGTTACACCCCATTTGGCCATCCCCTGCCCTCACCTGGGTGGCTAGGGGTTGACTGGACTGAGGTTGAGTACTGTGTTTACGCCCCTGCTTCAGCACCAAATGTGTATCCCCCCTGTGAATATGTATTTTCCCCATTCCAGTGTCTGCACCAACACTATAACGCTCGGCCTGCCCGCAGACCAGACGAGACCTTGAGACTGAGGTGGAAAGGGATAATACCACACACCTAACAGTAAACGGGGGCACGGCCGGAGTGTGGAAGTAGCGTAGAAGGTCCGGGTAACAACAATATAAAGAGTACCGTATTTGCCAACTCCAGCGGTGGTAGGTATAGTCCGTAAGCCAGTGGTCGTGGAATGGAGAGAGCAGCATAGTTGAGTGTCCGTAAGCCTGGGTCGTGGAGTGGAGAGAGCTGTGAAGTAGATTGTCCGTAAGCCATGTCCAAGGGATATAGAAGTCTGCATGGTAAAGAGTCCAACGCCAAGTCAAAGGGTACAAGGAAGTAGCATAAACGAAGTCCAAAGCCAAAAGTCAATATCCAGGGAGGTCAGCAGAATATCAAGGGACAGGAACAGGGACTGAAAGACAAAATGGGCCAGGCAACAGCAGACAGCACCAAGGTACAGAAGCTATGCAGAGCAAGGAGGTAATGGTGAGGGGAGACTATATAGGGGGTTGGGACCTATCAGAAGAAGGGGAGGAACGGAGGAGTGGTCTGGGGAAAGACCTGATAGGAGGGAAGTGTTAGGGAAGCTGGGGCCTATCGGAGCAAGGGGAGGAATGGAGGAGCGGCCCGGGGAAGGAGCTGATAGGAAAAAGGTGTCTGGGTAGCTGGGGCTTGTCACGGCAAGGGGAGGTGCGGAGGAGTTGCCCGGGGAAGAGCATGATGGGAGAGAAGGGCCTGGGGGGCGGGCCTGATGGGCAAGAGACAGGGAAGTGTGTGGAGTTTGCGCCGCGTCACCGGGGGCGGAGTCAGGCGCGCGGCACCAGAAAATGGCAGCCTGGGTCCGCGCGTGCCCGTAGGGGTGACGCGCATGACCCGGAAGTGAGGGGGCAGCGGGAGAGGGAGCCGCAAGGAGTGAGGTACGCTGCCGGGGAGCCTTGGCGGCATGTAAGAGAGGTAAGGAGGCGCTGGCAGCGGGTATATCCGCAGCGTGGATCCTTACAAACACACTGGGATCCAGTCAGGAGGGAAAGGGTTCATGTTAATTTAGTGATTATAACCCTTTGTTCCTTTTTCCCGCCTTTGCAGGCTCCTTTTTGCAGTCTCTCCATAGGTCGCCATTGCAGCTCTATGTAATGCGACGATTTGGGCCCGATATCGTAGAAGACCTGCAGGTGGCGCCCGAGAGGAGGAGCGGCGGTTCCCCATTGATAGTCAATGGAGCAATGTGTTTCAATGGGGATTCCTCGACTCAGACCTCCAGGAACGGGTTGGCAGCCATCCAAACCGCAGACCGTAAAAGCGGAAACTTTATCTTGAAAAGAGCTTTGATCAATCCCTGGTCAAGTTCAGGTTCAATTGGCGTGGGAAACTTAGGTTCTAGGGCACCCCGGAATAAAATTATTTTTGCCCCTAGATCCTAGGAACCCCCTCACTTGACCACAACCGGGTCCGACAATCAATGACCCCGGTAAAGGGTCGCGCTCGCTGTGAAGGTCGCACCATTGACTCTTATGGCGGAGGTAAAAGCCGCGAGGTAAAAACGGCTAAGTCAGAATGAGCAGAAACATGGAACCCATAACTCCGGTTCTGTTCAATCTAGAGGGCTGAGATTTGGTCACCATGTAGTCATAGTTCCGGCATGACTGCCTGGCAAATACCGACCCTCTCGGAGCTACAGAACGGAGTCAGGGTAATTGTAAAGTTTGGGTTTCTGCCATTGACTTGTATGGCAGAAAAAAGCCACTTTTGTAAATGTGCTTTTAAAACTGTATTTGTGTAACTCCGGTCTGGTGGGTTGCAGCGAGTTGAAACTTGGTCACATTGGAGAGTCTCCTCCGGCATTAGGGTCTGGCAAGTTTCAGCCCGCTCGGCCCAGCCGAACGGATTATTTGAATATGTTTAGATATTAAGAAATGTACTGTATTTTGGGTCTGGTATAAAAGCCTGCGAAAGATACTGGCTCTGCTAAATGTTAATGCTCAAGGGGGCGACCAGTTGTCTACAACAGACCCCCTGATCAAAGGCTTCACCACTCAGATTGTGTACACTAGGGCGGAGAAACGCAGAGCTTGAGTGGTCTGTAAGTGTTGTAATTCACACTTACAGACAAAGGATTTCCTGACCAGATACATGTCTGGTAGAGTGTAAGGTGCCTTTCCTTTAGTGTGGGCTAGTGAAATGAGATCCCAGGTGGAAAATGTGTGCATGTGCCAACTAGCTGGGGGCATGGTCCAACAATGCTTCCCACATTTGCTGGCACAGAGGGATTGGGTGCAGGTAATTGTTAACCAATACCTGGCACTCAATGCTAAGGTATAGGGCTGAAATCCCATATAAACCAGTGTAAGCCCTATACCCAGTGTCATCGTTACTACATCTACTTGTTACCTGATGCCTGAATGAATTGCCAATCCAGATCCTGATTGCTTCATTGCCCAAACCCTAAGTAAGTGTTATATTCTTGTATGTTATTGTGCAATCTTGTGTGTTCACCTTCTTTAAGGAATAAACTATATTTATTATATCTAAGTCATGTTCAATTCAACCCAGAGATTTTGTGTATTATTATAACCCTTCACAAGTTACTGTGACAAAGACAATCCACAAACGTATAACTGAAGATGTATAAAATGTAACACTGATATGGTGAAGACTATTAAAAATAACAAAAGCAATCAACGAGGTGATGCTCATGGAGCGACTAACTGCCACAGTGAGACATAACCTATTTGCATTTTATAAGGTATGGGAGCCATGGATACTCCTTACGAGAGAAAGGCAACCTGGCCCAGTTAGATAGAATCCCACCTACTCCTGGAAGGAACAGGGGACAGAAGGAGCTAGCACTCTAACCACCATTTGAGGCGAGGTCCCGACAGCCAGGGTGGAGTCCCTCTTCACCCCCCCCTCCCTCCTCCCTCCCCACCGCCTTCCCTCCTACTTGACGGCTTCGGTTGTCACTCTTTTTCCCCAATTTTTTTTAAAATGACTCTGAATTAAGCAATGTGACTTGTTGTACGTTTATTGATGTATCAATGCCTAATAAAAACATTTGAAAAAAAATAATAATAACAAAAGCAACTTATGTTTGGGAGGAAGCAAGTTATTGCACTCAAACAAGATGATTGATCAACAATAAAAGACTATGCACTTATTATAAAGAGAATTGAGGACTTCTACCGATGTAGCCGTATGTTCGGTTGCACTCTCCTCAAGAAATCATCTGCGGGCGTGTTTTTTTTTCCATCTGTGTAGGGAGACTTAATGGCACATCGCATCGGGATTAACAAAGTGGGGGTCCCTGCATCTGAATGGGACTCGCACTGTGTGAATCCTACCGAGCTTTACCTGGCTGTAAGAGCTGCGCACTAAGACTGAGACTGAATCACTCACTCTCCCTACGTGCCTCTAACAGGCAATCACACAGCTTTTATTTTATTTTAAAACCACAGTATTGAAGCAGGGGGTCTGCGGAGCTGCATCAAATTCATTTCAGGTCCGGGGACCCTCTGCTTCCTGAGTTGCATCCCCACCATGTTTAAATTCTCCCGCATCATGGCCCACGTGACCGGGGCATTAAACTCGGGAAGCAGGGGGTTCACATACCTGAAATTAATGTGATTCAGCTATGGAGACCCCCTGCTTCAATACTGTGTTATCAAAATAAGATTAAAAGCGGCTTCATTACCTTAATGACACGCTGCTAAGGCAATTAAAGTGTTAAGCTAGAGTACCTGGTTTATTGGAGGTAGAGGGGATGGGTGAAGGGAGTGTTTGCCCCAAGGTGGGTGGTTGGGCCTACCGGGAAGGTTAACTCTTTCATTAGCTTAATGGTAGTAACCGTTTATTGTAATTAAAGGGTTAACCCCTCCTACTACCCACTTGAGAGTCTTAAGGCCAAGAGGATTTGGGGTGTGAATCTTGGCAAAGGTAAGAAACACACTGATTTTACAGTATTTTATTTCATTGTTGTGTGTGTTTTTTTTTTTTTTAGGCTGCCCATTGACTTCCAATGTGTTTATCTATGCTCTTTTACTGGGTATAAATAAGCACAGTGACAAACGATGCATTTTTTTTAGCAAAAAATGGGAAGGGTCCATGGTAGATGGAATTACAAATGAAATCTTGAAAGAAGCTAGGGAAAAAGTAGAAAACAATCCTTGCAAATTCTTTTTATAAGGACCTCAAGAACTACAGACCAATCAGTCTATTTCCAATCACTTTCAAGTCTTTACGAAGATAGTCACTAAATGGCTACAACAGACCCTGGACTTTGCCCAGTCTTGAGAACAAGTATGATTTTGCAGTGGATACACCATTCATAGATTACAAAAAAAACATTTGATTCTGGCTACTCCTCACCGGTCCAAGATGCATTAAGAAGGCAAAATGTTGAAGAAGCGTACATTGATATTATAAAGAATATTTACAAGAGTGCACCTCACCCATTAGATTACATAAATATACAAGCAAGATAATGATCAGCAAGGGGGTGTGACAGGGAGACACCATATCAGCAATGCTTTTCACTGCACCACTTGAAGAATTGTTCAAGGTATTAACTTGGCAAGAAAATAAAATCAAAATCAATAGGAATTAATTGAGTCACCTACAATTTGCAGATTACATTGTAATTTTTGTCAAAAATCCAGAAGACCTCCAGCAACAAATTGGAGAACTTGCTGAATCAAGTAAGAATGTGGGCCTCCATATAAATTTCCCCAATACCAACGTGATGTTAAAAATGTGTTAACTCTGCCAAGATCGAAATTAATGGAATAGAACTAGAAGACATTGAACACTGTCTACCCTGGATGACAAATAGCAATGTATGGGAACCTTTTGAATTAAATCAATAGGAGAATGAAGATGAGATGGAGCGCATTTGGAAAAATAAGACAATAATTCAAGGGAACCTTTCACTGCCTCAAGATAAAAGTTTTTGTCTAGTTGTTCATGCTCAATTATGTATGTGAACCTTGGATCCTAAGTGGAAAGGTAATTCAGAAGCTTTAGACAACACAAAGTATGGAGAGATGTATGCTGGGTATTACCCAAAGAGACGGAAAAAGAATGAATGGGTTAAAAACCAAACAAAGTCTGTGACATTACAAGGGTGAAGGAATTAAAATGGCAGCGGGCTGGACATATCACAAGAAGAAATTACCATTGTTGGACAAAGATGGTACTCGACTAAATTCCAAGAGATTAAAAGAATAAGACAACTACCGAAAGTAAGGGAGGATGAAATCAGAAAATTTGTTGGAGCAACATGGAGAAGAGAGACTTGCAACCGTGATAGAGAATAATTATATCTTATATCTATATAATTCCTTTTTGAAGTCAGGTGTTGTAGAAGGAATGTCAATCTCATTACCCATTTATGTCCATGTACATATTCTGCCTTATATCTGCCCAAGTGGCCGATTGGGCTGTTTTGCGGCCGAAATACCCCATTGAAATCAATGGGAAATGTAATCCGATAACCTCCCCATTGGCCACTTCAGCGGATACAGAATTAGCCACGTATTGGTAATTATGATTCTCAGCCAACCTCCAGTGGCTAAAACAAATGAAGACTTGTGGGACACATGTATTGTTTTGGTTTGTGCATAAGGAAATCAGGAATAGATCAAAGAAGGTGTAAGGTTTCATAATAAATGAGTAAAATACCGTAGTACTTGTCGGCTGTCACTTTTTAAAAAATATTTTCAGGAACCTACTGTAGTCACTCACTTTATATCAAAACAGCACACATAAATTTGCTTGCAAATATATAACCCTATTTGGTCCCTGTTCACAATGAAGCAATGTTAAAATTACCTGGTAGAACACAACCTTTCTACAGCACCATACCTATAAAAGTCAGGGGTGAAGGAAACATATCAAAGTTGCTTCAAAATGTCATGTAGCAATAACATTACAACTGGTAAAATCATTAATTCACACATGTCTACTTTCACTGCCAACACAATATACTACAACATATATTATTTGTAACATTTTGTAAGCACAAAAACCTATTGTATTATGAATTTGTCATTTAAACCCAAAGCTATAGATTAGGCACATTATAATGTCATCTTTTTAATGTAACACAAACAGCACTCCTGCTCTTTCTGACCTCTTGGGATGCAAGAACCAGTGTATCCAATTAACTGAACACCCAAAAACATAAAGGCATAGCAAGTGATGAAATTAGAAATCTGTTGGAACAACTCCATGTTTCCTGATTAAACTCTATTTCTAGCAGCGCTTAGCAATCATGTTCACCCCTATGTTCATAGTAATTGCATGTGTCAAAGTCGAGGCTTTTTGTAAACTGCACCAAAACGAGTTCTCGTTTTAATTTAGGTGGAGATACTGAAATTGTACTCTGCTTCTCCTTCAGGCAGATTGTATCACATCAGAACTATTGCGCTGCTGCTGAGTAAGAAAGACTTGGGGAAGCCCTGAGGGCTCTTAGTTTAATAGTAGGTGGAAATCTAATAAGGCCCAAATCACAAGCACTGAAGTAAAAAAAAATGCAATTTACAAGCACAAAGCAAGCCACCAGAATCCCATGTTACTACCTTGTATACCATTTGAAAGGTGTTTTCCTCTTTCCTCTAGGCAGGGCAATGCATTTTAAGTTCTGGTACGGCTTGATTACAAATGTAATACAATCTGCCCTCTCAAAAAATGATCTTTTTGACAACTTAAAGAATATACATTTGTTACTTTTAGGTCCTTTAAAAAAAATACACCTTCTAGAAAATATACTTTAAGCTAAATGCAATAGCAAGAAAATACACTCTTGAATTTACATCTATATTGATTTATTTCCCCATAGTCAGAACTACGCTCAATGTAACCAGATAAACTGTGCATTCCAAGTTGCATGGAGCATTGAACGACAGGAAAAGTTATTTGGAATTAGATATCTGAGGTTAGAAGGAGCAGTTTACTGGTTAAATCACTGCCTTTGCAGTCAATGATTTTAGTTTAAAATCCCAGTGTCAAATGCATGAATACACCAATGCGCTCATACATAACCACTGTTTCATGCATACTGTACATGCACTTGTACATACACTCATCTATGCATAGATGCACTGATACATACTGTAAGAGACATGTGCAGAGGTACAACCAGGAAGATAGATTTGGGGAAATTAAATCATGGCTTTTATTCAGTCCATCACTTTAAACTAGGGCTCCTTGCAATTTTCTGATAATTTGAAAATTGTATAAAATACCGAAGAGTTTACAATGCATCTGATCACAGAGTTGCTATTAGAGATGGTTGGGGATTTCTCAGAATTTCACTTAGGGTTCCTTAACAAAAAAATGTTGGAATCACTGCTTTAAGCAATACAGTTGAAGGAAATATACAAATAAATAAACATCCTATCCCTTTGTAAGGGCGAACTCACTTTCTCAGTCCCTCTCTGCAGGGCTGGGAGGATAAACCTATGACCCCAAAGTCCAAAGAGGTACCTGTAAGCAGGCGACCCTTTGTTAGTCTCAGGGTCTGGGTTTGTATCCATTGGGGGGCCAGCCTCTGGCGGGTTCCAGGGTCCGCTGTGTCCTGGAATAGAGGTCTGGGTCCTGGTGTCTTTCTAGCAGCACAGTCCTGTGCTCAAGACAATGTCTCTTCCTTTCAATGCAGTTCCTTGTGCTCATGAGATCTCGCTGCAGTTCTAGCAGGAGGTTTTTCTACCTTTCTGATAAGCGAGGTTAATTGTCTCTTGCTACAATTAACCAGCTCCCCACTGGATTCCTCAGACCAATACAGGTTTTCTATTGAAGCCCTTTTAGACATGGGTTAAGACCCTGTTACATAACTTCCCTGTTTCTGGGTAGCACAGGCTAGCCATGGCTGCAGCCCATCTCTCCACTGTCACTCGAGATGTTCATGCGGCTTGAATGAGAATGGATAGAGGGAGAGAACTCTGCCACGCTTGAATTGGAGCCCTTCTCCAGGTATACAGAGTCTCTTCAAGAAGGTGCTTGAAATCAGTGCTCTTTAGTCACTAAAGCACTTATCAAGGACTTTTCGCTCAAGCTCCTCTTTCCGTTTTACCGTCTTCTTTTAACCACTTGGCCATGTGTTGGGCTTTCTTTTATTCCTTGAAACTAGGGTGACCACCTGTTGATGGTCCAACTAGGGCGAAGTTTTTATCCACTCTGATTGGCCCCCATGGCATCGTTGTTTTGTAGTCGGTTGATTTATCGTTTTGGCATATTACTTATTTTATACTGACTGATTCTTTAATGTGTGGGGAAATCCCAAGTGATGTCTGGCGGGGTATCTCTGCTATAATAGCACCGTTTTGTAGCTACTTCAGTACCAGGGGACCCCGGTCTTCAGCTTCCTCATTCATCACAGGGTTATCTGCAACAAGCACAACCTCCTTATCAGTAGAGAGGTCATTTGGTTCAGGATACTTAGATTCCAGTACATCAGTTTGGTTGTAGTTCTCACACCTTACCATTACCCGTGGCCTTTCTTCTTTGTAGCTGGTAAACCTGTAGTCATGTGCCTTTTTCCCTTGCAAAGACGAGTAGACAACTAGTGTTGTATCTTCAGCGGTGGGATCACTGATATGGTTCTGCCTCATTCTAGCCAAACAAAAAGAACGATTCCTGTGCTCCTACCAATTAGGCTAAGATAAAATAATAATCTCAAGGAAAAGGGTATTTTGTTAAACCCCTTGGCCAAAGCATTTGTAAGCCTGCATGCCACGTCAAGGCATACTCATAATGCAGCTACCTACACTATATATACAGTGTGTATATATATATATATATATATATATATATATATATAGCGCTCGACAAATCCTGTCTCTCCCGGTCACCAGGGGCAATTGGATTTGCCTCCATGGCGATAACGGCCGCGTAGCGCACGCGGTTTTGTGAATTGTAAAAAAAAATTAATAATTTTTTTAATCCAGCAACCTGATTGGCTTGACGGGACTTGGCGGGCTGCCAATTTTTTTTTCAGCCAGGCTCGATATAAGGCCACGCAGGCGAATCAGCCTTTCTTTCCTTCCAGCTTCAACTGGGTACTACTCCATTGCCTAATTGCATCCCGCGGACCCCTGCGCTCCCGCTGCCCCCATGGGGACACCTGCGCTCCTGCTTTCACCATGCAGACATCTGCACTCCCACTGCCCCCATGCGGACCCCAGTGCTCCAGCTGCCTGCATGAGGTGGTAATGAGGGTGCACCTCCCTGTCGCTCCTGCTGTCCCCACGAGGCGGGAGGTGGTAGCGGGGGTGTTTCTCCCCATCCCCAGTGCTCCCGTTGCCCGCCAAGCGGGAGGTGGTAGCGGGGGTGTTCCTACCCATCCCCGGCGCTTCCGCTGTCCGCGAGACGGGAGGTGGTAGCGGGGGTGTTCCTCCCCGTTCCCGGTGCTCCCGCTGCTCCCGCTGCTCCCGCTGCCCGCGCGGGGTGGGAGATTGGCGCGGGGGGAGCGGGGCAGTGGTAGTGGTGGTGCTGGTCACGGCCTTTCCTCTCTTCCGACCCCCCCCCGTGTGTGTAGAGAGAGAGAGAGAGTGTGTGTGTGTGTATATGGGAAAGAGAGAGTGTGTTTGTAGGGTGTATTTGGGAGACGCCGAGCGTGTGATGTGTGTATAATGGGAGATAGAGAGCAGTGTGTTTGTGTATCTGGGAGAAGAGTGTGTGTGTGGTAGTTTGTGTGGTTGTGTTGTGGGTGTGTGTGTGTGTGTGTTGTGTGTGTGTGTTGGTGTGTGTTGTGTCTGGCGCGCGCGTGTGTGTGTGTCTCTGGCGCAGCGCTTGTGGTGTTGTGTCCAATGGGGGGATGACGAGCCGTGTGTGTGTAATATGGGAGGAATGCGTGTGGTTTGTGTGTTGTGTGTCGTTTATATATGGGAGAGGTGTTGTGTTGTACATGGGGGAGAAGTGTGTCGTTTGCGGTGTGTGTGGTGTTGTGTGTCTGGAGAGCGAGAGAATGTGTTGTGTGGGTGTGTTGTGGTGTGAGATTTTGTGTGTGTGTGGTGTGGTGTGTGTGTGGGTTTGTGTGTGTGTGTGTGTGTGGTGTGTGTGTGTGTGTGTGTGTGTTTTTGTGTGTGTGTGTGTGTTTTGCCCGCGTGTGTGTCTTTCCTCTGTGCCGCGCGCTCGTGTAGATCTCTTGGGCGCGCGCGTGTGTG
The DNA here is from genome assembly GCA_036426205.1 of Ascaphus truei. NCBI lineage: Eukaryota > Metazoa > Chordata > Amphibia > Anura > Ascaphidae > Ascaphus > Ascaphus truei. Next base: position 19,047 of record WSYH01005894.1, read on the forward strand.
TTCTATGGGCGCGCGCGGTTGTGTTCCCTGAGGCCCGCGCGCGCGCGTGTGGGGGCGTCCTCTGGGCGCGCGTTGTTGTGTCTCGGATTGGGCGCGCGTGTGTTTCTACTGGCGCGCGCGCGCGCGCGTGTGCTGTTCTCGTGGGGTTCGCCGGCCAGTCGTGTTTGTGTCTCTGGCCCGCGCGCCGTGTGTGTGTCTCTGGGGCGCCGCGCGTGTTTGGTCTCTGGGCGCGCGCGCGCGCGCGCGACGCGCGCGACGGCGCGTGTGTTGTTGTCTTCGCGCGCGCGCGTGTGGTGTGTGTGTCGGTGGGCGTGTGTGGTTGAATCGTGTGTGGTGTGTGTGTGTGTGTGTGTGTGTTGTGTTGTGTGTGTGTGTGTTGTGGTGTGTGTGTGTTGTGTGTGTGGTGTGTGTGTGTGTCGTGCCCCCGAGGTACACCCCCACCATTCAGTCCAAAGTCATCCCAGTCCAGTCAACCCCCTCTCCCCAACCAGTAACACGGCACAGTCGTTCCCCTCACTCCCACCCAGTTACCCACTCCCAGTCGTCACCTCCTCCCCACCCCACCCCCCCAGTCAGCAGTTACCCCCAGTCAGCAGTCCCCTCAGTCAGTGGGTACCCCCCACCCAGTCAGTCAGTTACCCCCAGTTCAGTCATTACACCCCCCCTGTCTCTCTCCCCTCTCTGTGTCTCTCCACTCTCTGTCACTCTCCCCTCTCTGTCTCTCTCCCCTCTCTCTGTCTCTCTCCCCTCTCTCTGTCTCTCTCCCCTCTCTGTCTCTCTCCCCTCTCTGTCTCTCTCTCTCCACTCTCTGTCTCTCTCTCCCCCCCCTGGCACAAACCCCGCAGCCTCCGTGTCTCTCCCACCCGCCGCCCGACATCGCTCAGCCCCCCCTCCCACCCGGCACAAACCCCGCAGCCTCCCTTGACTCTTCCACCTGCCGCCTGACATTGCTCAGCCCCCCACCCTGGCACAAACCCCGCAGCCTCCCGTGTCTCCCATCCGGCGCCCGACATGGCTCAGCCCCCCCTGGCACAAACCCTGCAGCCTTCCGTGTCTCTCCCACCTGACATCGCTCAGCCCCCCCCCCACACAAACACCGCAGCCTCCAATGTCTCGCCCACCCACNNNNCCCCCCCCCAACCAATAAACCCGCACCTCCAATCTCGCCCCACCCACCACCTGCATCCCTCAGCCCCCCCCAACCCCAGCCTCCCGCGTCTCTCCTGCCCGCTGCCCAACATTTGCCTCCCCCCCCCACCGCACAAAGCCTTCCTGCCCTGCCTTCCTGCCTCTGCCTTCCCACCTCTTCCTGCCCCCGCTGCCAGATCCCACCTCCCCACCCCACCACCCCTGCCTTCCTGCCCACTCTGCCCCCCGCCTTCCTGCCCCACTGCCCCTGCCTTCCCGCCACCCCCGCCTTCCCGCCACTGTCTTCCCGCACCCTTGCCTTCCTGCCCCCCGTCCCTGCCTTCCCACCCCCCTGCCCCTGCCTTTCCGTCCCCCCGCCCCTGCCCTCCCATCTCTACCTTTCACCCAGCCACCGCTCGCACTCCCGCCGCCTATGCCTTTCACCCACCCACTGCTTCACACCCCTGAGAACCGCACAGCCGCCAGCCGCATTCAACAGACACCCGCCACCTCACACCCTAGCGGGACCCACAGCCAGCACTCACTACCTACCCGCCACCCGTACTGAACACCCACACGCCTCCTCACACCCACTCACACCCTAGCGCGATACATACCTCACATTTTGACATCACTTATGTCACCAAAATATACATTGTACTGTAGTGTTTTTATAATAAACCATTTTGAAACAGCATCTCCCCTTCGGCGGTACCCTCACCGTGGTTCCAATCGCTCGCCTCTGACTCACACGCAGGTAGTCGCCATCTTGCCGGGACGCGCGCAACTCTCTCTTACAGAGCGCATGTCTCCACCGATAATTTATTCACTGCACTCTGCCTGTAGCCACGCCCCCCGGCATCCACACTCACGCCCTCCGCCACAGCTGTTCCCAAAAACCAAAAACAATGCCGCTCCTCGGCACACCCTTGCTCTGCCCCCTAATTCTATTGGACCAACTACTTTTATTACCCCAGTCCTTCCTTTGGCTCATTGATCTGCATAGTCTCCTCTCGAGCAGTTGTGGTTTCTGTGCCGTTCTTTCGTCTTGTACTCCCTTCAGGTTTTGACCCAGGCTTGGCTGATTACTCTCTCTGGCTCTCGACCCCTAGCTTCCACCTCTCTACGCTGACCTCTAAGACCCTCGGACTCGGCTTGTGTACCACGACCACCCGGACCTCGCCTATACTTGATCCTTGGCTACGGAACCCACTACGGCACTTCTACTACCTCGAATCCGGTAAGTACCTACAGTGGCGACCGCCTTTAGTCTAAATTGGCTAGATCCGCGATTTTCAGATTATCCCGGTTATATGCGGTTTTGTGTCGTTTTCGCCTTGAGTGAACTGCGTTATTTTCGCGCTTGTGATATTAGCATTTTATTCTCGCTGTCTGCAATACTGCAATGCCGTGTAAAAACTCAGGGGGGCTGAGCTGTTGTCTTGGAAGTCTAATACCTTTGCGGTTCAACCTACGTCAGTACACAGTCTTTGTGTGCGCGCACAGTAATTGTACATTTGCATATTTAAAGTATACATGCATTTGCAGTGCTGTGCTGCTGTATGATATGTCTCATTTGAAAATTGTTGAAACGCATAGGCGTGTACAGTACTGTAACAGTGTCACATTTCGGCATACAGTATACAGCGCTCTCCCCTCGCTCAGGATAATTAACTGCACTGCAGGGTATTTCAACTTACTTCTTATCTTCTGTGCAATGCAGTACATCTCTCCCACACCATTCCTTTGAATGTGTGTCTGGTTTGAATCACATTCCTGCTTGACAGCAGGAATTTACTGCGCATGCACCTGTAACTTCGCCCACCACTGCTTGCTTGCCTGAGTGACCAAAAAAAAAAAATTAAATTTTTTTTTAATGTAATTTTTTTTTCTCCACAAGCCTGCAAAAACCATCTTACTGTATTACGATATTCAATCTGTGCTGTACAGTAGCTTTTGACTACGACCCTGTGCATTTGACTGCACATGGTTGATTTGTGTGCTTTTTACGTACTGTATTTGGGGGTGTATTATTATGATGAACTGCCTTTTGAAATTAAATTATGTCTTTAGCTTTGAACTTCATGCGCCTGTCTTTAATTTTTGGAATCTTGCCATTGTGTTTTGAATCCGTCCATTGCCTAGCTTGAAAGCCTCACTGCGCCTGCGTGTACTCTAAGCCTCTTTGAGATGGGAGCTAGCTGTTTACTGCGCATGAGTCACCCAACCCCCCCCTCTCCACAGAGTAATTCAATAGACACCTCCACAGAGTAATTCATTTTCTGAAGTTAGTCATTGTGTTTTTAATCCGTTCCTAGCCGAGCGTCAATCGCCTCACTGCGCCTGCGTGTAATCTATGCCTCTTCGAGATGGGAGCTAGCTGCTTACTGCGCATGAGTCACCCAACCCCCCCCCTCTCCACAGAGTCGTTAATTTTCTGAATCTTGCCATTGTGTTCTTAAACCGTCCATAGCCGAGCTTCAAAGCCTCACTGCGCCTGCGTGTGATCCTTTTTCAGATGGGAGCTATTTAGCTACTTAGCTGCTTACTGCGCATGAGTCACCCAACCCCCCCTCTCCACAGAGTCGTTAATTTTCTAAATCTTGCCATTGTGTTCTTAATCCGTCCATAGCCGAGCTACAGTACAAAGCCTCACTGCGCCTGCGTGTAATTGTCTTTGAGACGGGAGCTTTGAGGCTTTGTTTACGGCAACGTTTTGGAAAATCCCTTCTCGAATTTGATTTGCACAGAGCATCACCTTGATATTATAATAATATTAATAGCATGTTTTTGTATAGCGCTGTTAGCTACAGCATACAAAGCGCTTTGCAGAGACATTTTGCAGGCACAGGTCCCTCCCTGTCCGGTGGAGCTCACAATCTACTGTATGTTTTTGATAAAGTGACTTGCTTTTTACGTACTGTATTTGGGGGTTGTTATTTGGGGGTTTATTGATCAAATTATTATGATCCGTCCCGTATCATTTTTGAAATTACTGTACTCTACTCTACAGTATGTAATTTCTTTGAACTGCAGCACAACTAATCCTTCATCCCTCCCCCACGCACACACAAACTATTTTCGACAGACACCTCCACAGAGTCATTCATTTTCTGAAGTTAGTCATTGTGTTTTTAATCCGTCCCTAGCCGAGCGTCAATCGCCTCACTGCGCCTGCGTGTACTCTAAGCCTCTTCGAGATGGGAGCTAGCTGATTACTGCACATGACTCACCCAACCCCCCAAACCCTTTGAGGCTTTGTTTATGGTAGCGCTTTGGAAAATCCCTTCTCGAATTTGAAATGTAAATCTGATGTGCACAGCATTGTGAGAATTGAGAGTAAAAAAAACCATTAACTGATTCATGTTGTTTTGTCATTCATTCTTATACTGTAGGGTGGGGGGGGGGAGGGGGTGTGGTTGTTGTCAATGATTATGATTACCAGGAATGTGAATAAATATTTATTTTATTTCATCAGGAACAAAAAAATACAAATATAAAAATAATCATGAATAATACATAATGCAGTCTTATTAAGTTCTTCTGGCAGATTGAAATTGGATAAACATTTACAAAACATTTGTAAAACATGGAGAAACATGAATTATGCACATTTAAAAGAATATTATTTAATAATATATATACTGTAATTTATAATATACATACTGTATATATATATATATGCGGCTGCAGGTTACAACTAAGCAGTCGAAAAGGCAATTAGATCCCCTTACCCTCTGGGACAACGGCAGAAGCAGACACAGGATCCAGCATTCTGAAGGATTGCAGTACGCACGGAGGTGATCGTGGAGTCTTCTGTTGGTGCATGGGCTGGTCCCATAATATGCTTGATTTTATCAGACAAATTGTAAGTGTGCATTTGTCTTGTCCGTGATGTATTAAAATTGTTATCTGATTTTACACAAGGATCGGGCGCTTCTTTTCTTTTCTCTCTCTCTCTCTCTCTCTCTCTCTCTCTCTCTCTCTCTCTCTCTATATATATATATATATATATATATATATATATATATATACAGTATACATAGTAATATTATTTTATCCGCCTTTATCTTGTTCCTCATTCCTACAGTATTCCTACAGTACAGTAGTTCATTGAGAGAGGAGAGGTTTTATGTACATCAATACTGCTGTTTATATACTGTACATTTTACTGTACAAAACAGATTAGACTGGACACAAAACCCCACCTCCCCCCAGGCCACCCTTTTTTCCTGAAACGACAAGAAAACAAAAAATCAGTGCAGTTACTGTATGTGCGTACTGTATTATGGCATTGTGTGATGTGTAGTACTACTGTAGATGGCTGGTGCTGCTTTCTCTGGAAAGAAAAAAATTGAGCAGTTAGGCAGTTACTGTAGTACTGTCAAACTAGTCTATACGGGAACTACTGTATACTCTGACTACTATTAAATACTGTGTACTGTAACCTGATGGCTGGTGCTGCTCTCTCTGTAAAGAAAAAACTGTAACTACTGTATATTCTGACTATTGGGAAAGAAAATATCTGTGCCATACTTACCTGTATCATACTGTACTTACAATACTACAGCACAGTACTACTTTCCTGATGCTTGCCCATTACGCGCGATGACAATGGGCAACAGTGGCAATATGGTCTATATATTTATTGCAGCGTTCCACGGTGAGTACATCGTTCCAAAAACTCATTATGCCTTTCAACAACTCGTCCTTTTTGGAGGGTTTCGCCACTTTCCGGATATGGTCCTTCAGCTGATGCCAGACCATTTCGATCGGATTGAAGTCTGGCGATCTGTCATTGGAAAAAAAGGACAATTAGTTTAAGAGATACAGTACACAGTAAAAGCAGTGGGGAAAAAAATGAGACACCGTCTACTGCACTTACTCCGCTGGCGTCTTCACCCAGTTGATACCGTGCTCAAGGATATGCGCTGTTGACGCGGTGTGCTTCGGTTCGATGTCTTGGTAGAAGGGGTGACCATTGGGGATCTCGCGTGTGTTATATTGCACTATCTCAGGGACAATGTTGTCTTGGAAGAAAGCTTTATTCATTATTCCTATAGCAAGAAAAGAAAAGTGCTCAAAAAACTGCACAATAGTACAGTACAGTGCATACAGTAAGGTTACACTAGTAAAGTACAGTGCATAAGGCTACATTATATTTGATATATTTTACCTTCAAAGATGACAATGCATCCTGGTCCACGCCTAGAGATGGCACCCCACACATGCAGCTTCACGGGGTGTTTTGGCCACGGCTTCAAAGATATGCAGCCTTTTTTGTGGAATGCAAAGCTTGCAAATCTCTCCAGCGACACAGTAGACTCATCAGTGAAGATGCAATCCTGGAAAGTCTCCCCACTGTCGATCCATGACTGGGCCTGCACCACTCTTTTGATTTTGTTTGCGTCCCGTATCATGGGGTACGCTCTGTAATGACAAGGAATAAATAATTTTAGCGGTACAGTACAGTTTCCTAAACAACACTTTTACCTCCTGTACTGTCCAGTACTAACCTCACACGTCCATATTTCCATCCAATGCTGCGTCTCATCTTCTTTATGCTGCTCTCGGATACAGTCAGATTGTGCTTTTCCTGCAGAGTGTTTTTGACCCTTAATGCACTCTTCTCATCATTCTCCTCACTTATTTTGTCCACCAGAAGAGTTGTCACCCTACAATGTAAAGAAAATGTATTGTTTTATTAATATGCAGCAATATAACATTTATATATAAATATAAATATACAAAATATATATACTGTTGTACTATATACTGTATATACAAAATATATATACTGTTGTAATATAAATATAAATATACAAAATATATATACTGTACTGATATAAATATAAATATACAAAATATATATAATGTTGTAATATAAATATAAATATACAAAATATATATAATGTTGTAATATAAATATACAAAATATATATACTGTTGTAATATAAATATAAATATACAAAATATATATACTGTTGTAATATAAATATAAATATACAAAATATATATACTGTACTGATATAAATATAAATATACAATATATATATACTGTTGTAATATAAATCAACAGAAATAACAAAAATATTAGATTTAAATTAAAAAAAATTTTTTTTAAAGTTGTATAAATATACTTACGTGTTAGTTACCCTTGGTGCCCTTTTGCGGTCTCTGTTCTTTCCGTGTGCATGATAGCTCATGGTGGTTGCTGGCACAACGATGCCAGAAGTAGCTAACCAGCGTTGGATATCAGCAATTCGGTGTCCGCTCGTGTACATGTCCTTAATTCGCATGCTGAGCTCCTTGGAAATCTTTTTAACAGGCATTGCTGCGAGTAGAAAGAAATACAAACACAAGAATGTATATTCGATGTTTAGTCGATGTGTATTCAATGTGCAGTGAATCCACAAAATGGATGTTGTATTTATACGGTGATGACTCACATTAGAGTACGCCCACTTTCAACACCTGTACCTGGTCGCCATGCATAAAAGGTTACACACTTTGCATAGCCCACCACTCGATGATCTGTATCTGAACTTGCCCTTGTCCAGATACTGCATTGTGCCACCTGCTTCCATGGAGCAACCCCGATTCTACGGACGCAGGAACCCACTCGCCTCTGCCGTGCCTGTCAAGCAGAAAAAGCGAAAGGCGGTTGCCGTTTCCACGCCAAGGCAAAAGCGACAGGCCAAGGCCAATAAAGAAAACCTTCTGCTGACCCCAAAGGCAAAGGGTTTTCATAGACGTCAGCCTTTTTATGTCAAGAAGATATAGGGTGATGTACTCTCAACGCAAAATGATTGGCAGCTAACCCATCGAACCAGCAGACCACTTCCTCACATACGCTTCGACGACTCTGCCGCCGCTGACCAGGAAATCTTTAGCTCGTCTTCTCCACCCCTCGTCCTTGACGCTGCCGCCGCCCTCACGGAAACCCACAGGCCATCTTCTCCACTTCTATCCGACGACGCTGCCTCTTAAATCCATGGGTCACTTTCTCCTTTGCTCTTAGACGACTCTGCTTCTCGCCCGGAAATCCAAAGGTCACTTTCTCCATCCCTCTTCAACGACGCTGCCGCTTCTCCTCTACCGGATATCCACAGGTCACCTCCTCCACTCTTCTTCGATGTCACTGCCGCTTCTCTCCATGGAACCCCCATGTCATCCTCCGTTGCACCCATCCCCCCAGATGTTCACACGCCATGTACAAGAAGCAGCTCATTAGACCAGATGCTGAATGGGACAACTGTGGATCTCCCCGGGAATTCTATTGTGCTAGCAAAGATAGATCTGCTTCTGGAGAAAATGCTAAATGTGGAGCAACGGATGCTACAAATGGATCAACGGATGATACATATGGATCAACGGATGGATCGACGGATGGAGAAGATAGAGGCTGACATAGCGGGCATACATTATTTGCTCGGTGTTAATGCCCCTTTTTTCCCAACGCTGGAGCAGGAGGGTGACATGGATGTGATGAATGGGACCTTCGACCCCCTTCCATCACCAAGCGCACCCCCTCCACCAGAAGATGCAGTGTACATGTATGCCGTTGCGGAGGACATGACAACCCCGTCAAGACCACGCCATGAGACAACACGGCGACCGGAGGAAAGCTTCCTTCCAGACAACTACCATCGCCCGTCGCCTCAAGCACACCCGCTGCCAAAAGACCTACAGTTGCTCGCATCGATACGGTGCCCGACATCACCCTGTGCGATCTGCCACTGGCGCTCAGGGAGAAGTATAGGGTGAAGAGTGCTGAGTGCCCCACAAGTATGCCATGTTACTTTTTAAGCACCATGTTCCCTACTCGTTGTACTGCGACTGGGACTTCAAAGTGAACTACGACGGAAATCGCGTTAAAAAGGCGCTTCCTGCCAATTTAAGACGGAACATTCGGGATGAAATGCGGCGCTTTTATCCAATTACAGATCCTGTAATGAAAGGCGTTCGAGACTGCATTAATGGCGTTTTGCACCATGCAAGGAATCGGCCATGGACGGACAATGCGGAGGACTTTCTGTAAGACCATACTGTTGTGCTGAACTGTATTGTACTCTACATGATTTGACCTGCTGTACTTAAATAAAGGTTGTTGTGTGTTTTTTTACTTATATTTATACAGAAATGTTTTAACTTGCTGTCCACACACACAGGACCTGCACAATTCCAGTCCCTGGGGGCTGCAAACAGGCACGGTTTTCAAGGTTGTCCTGAAAACCTGCCCTGTTTGCTTCCCTCGAGGACTGTACTGGTGCAGACTGTTTTGCACACCATCCCACTGTACAGTATACAGTATGTTTTGACTTGTCGTTCTTTAATAAAGGAGATGTTGCGTTTTGCTATTTTATGAATAAAGAATTTGTTTTTAAAACATGTGACTGTAAACCATACTGACTGACATAAATGATTTCACACATGTAGCAGTAAACCATACACCTGTTGATGTTTTGAATTGCTGTGCACTTAAAATGTTTCTACATTGTACAGTATTTGTAAATAAATGTTTTTGTAGTTACTCCACCAATAAAAGAACATGTTGATTTGTCTTACATTGTTTCCATTTGCTCATTTGCTACTGTAACAAAATACAGTGTTTCTAGAATGTCGAGGCATACTGCACTGTATACTGTAGGCATGCTCAGTATAAGAGTATTAAAAAAAATAGAAGACACAAACTGTACTGTACTGTATGTACTGGCACTGTATACTTTAGAAGACACATAATGTATGTGATACATGTAGAATAAATGCATAGTTTTTATTTTTTCGGGTTTATTACACTGTATACTGTACTGTATATAAAAAAGTATTGTACAGTATTCTGTACGGCCGGAAAACATCAGCATACTGTTTCAGGTACAGTATTCTATCCTAATCAATAACAACGGCCACTAAACTGTAGACTCCGGTACGTGGGTTTTAAAATCCGATTCAGCAATGTGCAGGCATTGTTATACAAAGCGATATTATCCATCGAAATCCCTCCATTAGCCGTTTTCTTTTCTGAGGAAAAACAAAAAGAAAAGTTTTACTGTAATGGTCAGCCCCCTAAAGAAGTTCCCAGCCAGTCCCACCAATAATTTTCTCGTCTCCTGTTCACATGCGCATGCGCCTACCGTCGATGCGATGACACGCATACGCGTTTCAAGAAGGCTCCAATGCGCATGTGCCTAGCGTTCCACCAATTGTTCAGTATCTGCAGTACTGTAGAAGCCGCTCAGCCAATGATATTGCTTACAGGAGAATCGCTTGACTTTTGAATCTCACCGATATTGATACTGTATTGTCAAAATAAAAAAATACAGAAAATAATACGGCAACAATACTCACCATAGTATTTCCCATTCAGCTGGCGCCGGCGCCGGCCCACTGCCAGTCCAGCGTTCTTGATCATCCACGTCGATAGTTTGCAGCGGGACTAGTCCACCTGTAGTCAGGTTTGAAATTGCTTAGGTACATGCAAGCTTGATCGAAATTGCATGCGAAATCCGGCTCAGGCTCAGGGTTGTCACTGACGGCGGAACCGTCATTGGAAGCCGGTGCTGGTGCATTGCTTGGCAGCGACTGTCGTTTCTTAGTTGGTTTTAACACGACCCTTCACCTTTTGCCGTCATCATGATCATAGATACAGGAAAAAGCCGGTGATACACACCAATACCCTCCAACAAATTGTGGCTCAATACGATAAAAACAGGGATCGCTACATAACCTTTTCCTTATTGCACGCTTCCACGTATGAGGAGCTGGCACAAATTTGTAAAAGTCAAAGTTTTCGATTAAATACTGATAAATTTGAACAACTGTTGCCATCTTATCCTCTGTTGCATTAATCGCGGCCCATATCAAATACGCGTAACTTGTGTCGGGTTTTTGGAAAGCGGGCTGCACTTGAACACTCATGGCGGGCGGGTCTCTGGAGAATACTGTAACTGAAACTGGTCTTTGTCTTTATTTAATATGAAAAGCCTAAATTGATACATTTTTGCAACCTCTTCCTTCAGTCTCAAGGCCAATTTACAATAGCACACTGTGGTATCTTTTTTAAACGAAACACCTGCAAGTCGACACATTACTGAAGCGCATGCGCATTACAATTCATGCATATCTGCCATCTGGCGGACACGCGAAGAATTGCAACCTATTAAATCTGAACCATTCTCTATAAACGCATCAACCACGTGTCAACCGCGCATGACCCGTGGCTCAGAACGCAAAATGAATGCGGCATGCTCCCGGTGAAGTGCGTCGCATTCCAGGAAAATTCCATTACAATTCAAAACCAGAGACAGACATAAAACACAGACAGAGCTCAGTGCACATCCAGTGAAACTTAAACACGGTACAGTGCCTAAATATATATGTATAGATATCTATTAAATAAAATGGTCTTTTAGTTTAACATTTTGGCCAAATTGTTGTAAGCCCCTGAGCCACTACACGGCAGACCACATCTCAAGGGTCCCTAACACTAATATAAATTCTTAATAACCTGTACATTACCAGGAAGAATGATTTATAATAAATCTGTCAAAATTAGTTGCATAGTTCTAAGTCTGATTGAAGCTTTTATTAACCTGTACATTACCAGGAAAAGCACTCTGTATTAGATTTGTCACAATCATACTGCAAGCAAGCAAGTACCCCTGAGAGTGGGAGATGCTATGGAGTGAGCTTTTAACCATTTAAATGTGGGAGGGGTGAGCTTCAATTAGGTAGTAGGTTGCCACCCTCCAATCAGCTAAGACTAGCTGAACAAGAAATGTAAAACATGCAGGACACCTACAAGCTCATATTGAACCCCCAAAATAACCACAACATATATATAAGCATATAAGTGTCACAGAGGAGTGCTACCGAGCATGGAAATATATATTTAAAACCAGAGACAGACATAAAACACAGACAGAGCTCAGTGCACATCCATTGAAACTTATACACGGTACAGTGGCTAAATATATATGTATAGATATCTATTAAATAAAATGGTCTTTTAGTTTAACATTTTGGCCAAATTGTTGTAAGCCCCTGAGCCACTACACGGCAGACCACATCTCAAGGGTCCCTAACACTAATATAAATTCTTAATAACCTGTACCAGGAAGAATGATTTATAATAAATCTGTCAAAATTAGTTGCATAGTTCTAAGTCTACAATTCATCCATTTTATTGCAAACGAAGAAACAGAATCCATGAAATTCAAACAAAACATCCGCGATAAGCGTGGGTGCCTGGGGCGATTGGCCGCGTTCATGCTGCGCAGAGAACTCAAAATCGGCGCCGTGATGTGTTCGAATAACGGCCGCTGCATCAGTATTACACCGTGTCATAATTTATTTAACAAATCTAAAGCAAAAATGGAGAAGTAATGTATACCTTATGATTCAATAGCTTGTAGAACCACCTTTAGCAGGAATAACTTGAAGTCATCGTTTTCTGTATGACTTTATCCGTCTCTCACATCGTTGTTGAGGAATTTTGTCCCACACTTCTTTACAACGTTGCTTCAGTTCATTCAGGTTTATGGGCATTTGTTTATGCACAGCTCTCTTAAGGTCCTGCCACAGCATTTCAAACGGGTTGAGGTCTGGACTTTGACTGGGCCATTGCAACACCTTGATTCTTTTCTTTTTCAGCCATTCTGCTGTAGATTTGCTGGTGTGCTTGGGATCATTGTCCTGTTGCATGACCCAATTTCAGCCAAGCTTTAGCTGTCGGACACAGGGCCTCACATTTGACTCTAGAATACTTTGGTATACAGAGGAGTTCATGGTCGACTCAATGACTGCAAGATTCCCAGGTCCTGTGGCTGCAAAACAAGCCCAAATCATCACCCCTCCACCACTGTGCTTGACAGTTGGTATGAGGTTTTTGTGCAGATATGCTGTGTTTGGTTTTCATCAAACGTGGCGCTGTGCATTATGGCCAAACATCTCCACTTTGGTCTCGTCTGTCCAAAGGACATTGTTCCAGAAGTCTTGTGGTTTGTTCAGATGCAACTTTGCAAACCTAAGCCATGCTGCCATGTTCTTTTTAGAGAGAAGAGGCTTTCACCTGGCAACCCTTCCAAACAAACCGTACTTGTTCAGTCTTTTTCTAATTGTACTGTCATGAACTTTAACATTTAACATGCTAACTGAGGCCTGTAGAGTCTGAGATGTAACTCTTGTTTTTTTTTGCAATTTCTCTGAGCATTGCACAATCTGACCTTGAGGTGAATTTGCTGGGACGTCCACTCCTGGGAAGATTGGCAACTGTCTTGAATGTTTTCATCTTTTGAATAATCTTTCTCACTGTAGAATGATGGACTTTAAATTGTTTGGAAATGGCCTTATAACCCTTCCCAGATTGATGGGCAGAAACAATTGCTTTTCTAAGATCATTGCTGATGTCATTCCTTCTTGGCATTGTGTTAACACACAACTGAATGCTCCAGACCAGCAAACTTCTAAACCTTCGGTTTTTATAGAGGTGGTCACACTTGCTGATGATCAATTTATCGGGGGCATTTGATTAGCAGCATTAGCTGTTTGTCACATATGGTGGAGAATGCGGGTAAAATACTAAAAAATCTGCGGGTAAAAGAACTTTAAAAAAAAAAGTTTTTTTTGTTTGTTGGTAAAAGAAGATGGACGACGTGGTGAATGCATTTGTTACGCAATATTGCTGCCCAGCAAGAGACGAATACAACTCAGCGCCAGAACATTTAGAAACTTTAACCCACAACAGTTTCTGATGACCTTACCAACTGCCCATGGCACAGAATCAATTTAATTCCCGACCCTGATTCTGCACTCGACTATTTCCAATCCGAGTTCTTAAAACTCTGCGATACCCATGCTCCACTACCCAAAATAAGGGTACAGGGGGCCCACCTTCCATGGGTTACAACTGACCTTAAGCACTCTACCAGCTCAGGGATACCTTGTGGAAAAGCTACAAAGTAACTGGCACTACAAAGGATCTCAATCACTACAGATGCCTGTGGAATATGTGCACAAGGCAAACAAGGCACGCAAAAGCACAATATTACTCTCACAATCTCCACCAGAATACATCAAACCCAGCTACAGTACCGACACACTTTATTGCAGTGTGGTCGGTACCGCAAGCCGGGAGATTTCCCGGCTTGCTAGTGGCCACCCCTCGGCGTGCCGCGCGTCATAGACGCGCGGTCACGCGTCTTCGGGAGCGTGCGCCCCCTGCACGCACATCCAGGGGCTCCCCGAGGGAGCCCTGGTGTCCCGCGATCGCGGGACAGCGGCAGGGGGTTCCGGGGGACCCAGCGGACCCGTCAGCGGTAGGGAGAGCGCCCCGATCGGAGGGCGCTCTTTCGCTGCTTCGGCGCGCGCCCGTCACACTCGGGCGCGCGCCAGGCTACTGCTGCGGCCAAGAACGGGCAAATGCTCGAATAAACTTGGCCGCAGCAGTAACTTCTGGAATGTTATCAACAATATATTCCAGCCTTCTAACCATCAACAACCAAGTAATATCACTTAGGGGGATATTACTCTGACAAACCCCACTGACATTGCAAATGCATTCAATGATTGCTTTGTGGGGTGTGCCACTAACTTATTAGCGAGACGCAGCCCAAACCACAAACCTTAATCTCATCCTGGGAGTACCCACATAGCCCCACCCCTTCCCAACACTGCCCACAACTTTCAATTTGACCCAGTATCCGAAGAGGAGATTACACAAGCGCTCCTCAAATTAAAACTAAGCAGCCAATGTGGACCTGACTTACTACAATCTAGGTTCCTACAACTTGGTGCCCCAGCCATTGCCAAACCAATTGTTTCCATAGTCAACTCTATCCTGTCTGCAGGCCATATACCTAAGACCTGGAAAACTGCCAGAGTTGTCCCAATCTTCAAAAGTGGGGACAAAAACACTGTCTCAAACTTGTAGAGTGTGAGTTCTTGAGCTGTCCACATTCCGTGATTCCAATATTCCAGCATATCCCAAAGATCCATAAGTCGCTGGTAGACCCTCTTGGTTGTCCTATAGTTGCGGGTATTGGATCTTTGGGAGATATTTATTGCGGTATGTGAACAGCTTTTTGAAACCTTTGGTATTCCATTTAATGTCTTTTATTAGGGATACATCAGATCTTATTGTCGCTTTACAAGATATACAATGGAAAAGAGATTATAGATGGGTCAAGTTAGAAGTGACCTCTCTCTACTCTATCATAGAACACAGACATGTATTGGCAGCGGTACATCACTATTTTAAATTATCTGATATTTCTATATCACAATGCACTTTTTTATTACAGTCTATCACTTTTTTACTCACTCATAACTATTTCTTATTTGATGCATGATTTTATTTACAGAAAAAAGGCACAGCAATAAGTACGTCTTTTGAATCTTCTTATGCCAATTTATTTATGAGGTGGTGGGAAGCACTATATCTATATCACGACACCAATTTATTTCGTAAACACATTATTTTCTACAAAAGATACATTGATGATCTGATTATGGTGTGGGATGGGGATGATAATTTACTTTTCACTTTTATTCACCATCTTAATACTAATGATTTAAATTTACTTTTCACCTATGAACATAATATACAACACATTAATTATATAGATGTGACCTTGTACATCGACAATGACAAATTAATTCAAACAGATATCTTTCGAAAAACTAATTCAAAGAACTCTTTACTATGTGCCCAGAATTGCCCCCCCAGGTCTTTGATCAAGAGCATCCCCAAGGCACATTTTGTAAGACTGAAAAGGCTCTGTTCAAATAATGAGACTTTTCTTTTACAATCAAAAGAAATGACTACACAGTTTAAAGCTAGAGGCTATAAAATCAAATATGTTGAAGCTTTTAATGATGCAAACTCTTTGGATAGGAATGATCTCATTAAACAGATACCTAATAAATTCAAACATAGAACTAGACCTTATCAGCATGCCAATAATGATCAGAACTGTCCGGTCTTTATAACTACATATAATAGACAGGCACATTCAATTTGTGCCATAGTCCAAAAACACTGGAACACCTTATCATTAGACAAGGATATAGCTATTGTGATACAGAGTGGTCCTAAATTCTTCTTTAGAAAAGCTAGGACACTGGCCTCTCATCTCTCAACTAGTTTATTTAACTCTAAAACTCCATATTCCAGAATACGAGGTATTCCTTCTTCTCCTGTGGAATGTGTTCCATGTTTATATATGTGTCACGCTGTGCAGCCCGCAGACCAGACCAGTCCACTGTACTGAGGTGGGATATAGAGTATACGCACCGACAGCAGAGGGGGCATGTCTGGGATGTGGCGTAGTAGCGTAGCCAGGCCTGGATGTAGATAAAGAATGGTCAAGTACTTGCCGAGTCCGAGGATATAGAAAGTTCCGTAGTCAAAATCCGTACCAGAGTCCAAGGGTCTTAGAGGTTAGAGTAGTCTGTAGGAAAGCTGAGTTCAGGAGCCAGAGGGGGTATTCAGATGAGCCGGGTCAGTAGCTGTAAGGAATAAACACAAGAGAGCACGACACAGGTTCCATACAACACAGGTAGCAAGGAGCTATGCAGAGCAAGGAAGTGAAGGCAAAGCAGGATATTTAAAGCGACAATGACCCATCCGGACGAGGGGCATGGCGGAGGCGTGTCGAGGAGCTGCTCGTGAGTGGCTAAGAGACCAGGAAGTAGTAGAGCACAGCTGAGAGTCTGTAACACTAGTGCCAGAATCCAAGATGGCGACGGCAGAGTTCAAGGTATGCACTGGGCGGTGGCATGTGTAGTGACGGGGGACAGGGGCAGCATCCGCTGCAGTACTGGTAGTGGGTAAGGAGGGTTCACGCTGCAATAGACGTGGCCCCCGATTCCTTACAGTACCCCCTCCCTTCAGGATCGACCTCAGGACGATCCATCCAAGATTCTGTGGAAATTACTTTTGGAAGCGATTGAGTAGAGCTGGAGCATGAATGTCTTCCCTTGATATCCAGGAACACTCTTCTGGACCATAGCCCTTCCAATGTACAAGGAACTGTACTTTTCCCCTGGATATACGGGAATCGACAATGCACTGTACCTCGAATTCAGAGTGTCCTTGGACCGTAACAGGGTTGGGTTACGGGCTTTTGCAGGGAAACGATTGTTCTGAACGAAAGGCTTGAGCAGGGATACATGGAACGCATTGGGAATGTTCATGGATGAAGGCAACTGTAAGCGGAACGTGACAGGATTGATTTGTTCCTGAATCAAGAAAGGCCCCAAAAACCTAGGCGCCAATTTCGGGGTAGGGGTCTTCAGTCTTATATTCTTTGCTGAAAGCCAGACTCGGTCCCCTGGCTTGTAATTGGGAGCCTGTTGACGACGACGATCTGCTTGAGATTTGAACCTCTGAGCTGCACTAAGGAGTGCGGATTGGATCTTGATCCATGAGTTCTGTAGCATGGTTACCCGTTCATCGGCAGCTGGCGCTCCTGAAGGAGTGTTGGAGATTGGAAGCCGACTTGGATGAAAGCCGTAATTTACGAAAAACGGAGATTCTTGCGTAGATTCATTACGGAGAGAACTGGAAGCAAATTCCGCCCATGATAACAGATCAACCCAATTATTTTGGGTATCAGAAATTAAGCATCGTAGATATTGTTCAAGGCTTTGATTAAGTCTCTCAGTTTGCCCATTAGTTTGGGGATGATAGCCTAAAGAGAAGGATAAGGCCATACCAAGCCTCCTGGAGAAAGCACGCCAAACCTTGATATGAATTGCGATTCTCGGTCAGAAACTATGGACGTAGGGATCCTGTGGATACGAAACACTTCTTTGGTAAAAATATCTGCCAGGGTGGGAGAGGAGGGAAGACCCTTGAGGGGAACAAAATGGGCCTGTTTTGAAAATCGGTCTACTATGACCAAAATGGTAGTCATACCTCTGGAGGGCGGAAGATCTACAATAAAATCCATTGAAATATGTGACCATGGACGCTCAGGTACTGGAAGAGGCATGAGTAACCCGGAAGGCTTTTGTTGAAGAGTCTTGTTCTGTGCACAAACTGGACAAGCGCGTGTAAATTCGTGAATGAGTTTTGCCATATTAGGCCACCAAAAGGTGCGCTTAATGAGTTCCAAAGTTCTCTTGAAACTGGGATGGCCGGCTGGCCGGACGGAGTGACCCCATTCCAAGATTTTCTGACGAAATTTGGGGCGGCATAAAGAGTTCCTACCGGTACCTCTAGACCACTCGGAATCTGTGACTGGGCTTCTACGATCTTTTCAACAATATCAAAAGAGTTTGCGGAGATTATGCCTGTTCAAAGGTACAATTGTTTCTGGGATTTCTTCGGATCTTTCCTCAGGGGAAAATTGTCTGGACAAGGCATCAGCTTTTATGTTCTTCGGGCCGGGGATGTACGATAGAGTATAATTAAATCTTGGAAAAAAAGTGCCCAGCGGGCCTGACGAGATCCTAGATGACGTGCACTTTCTATATAGAGAAGATTCTTATGATCTGTCAAAATAGCAATTGGTTCGCGGGAGCCTTCCAGGAGGTGTCGCCACTCCTGTAAAGCCATCTTGATAGCCAGGAGTTATTGCCGTATATAAGTATTGCCGACATCATAGTTCTTTTCAGCAGGGGAGATTTTTTTCGAAAAATATCCACATGGGTGCAATTTATCTTGAGGAGAGAGTCTCTGGGAGAGAATGGCACCCGCACCACAATCAGAGGCGTCCACTTCTAACGTAAACGGAAGACTAGTATCAGGATGACGAAGGATGGGTGCCGAAACAAAAGCTTGCTTCAAGGTTTCAAAGGCGGAGATGGCCTCCGGAGGCCACACAGATGGGTCGACTCCCTTATTAGTAAGCGCAGTGATGGGAGCCACAGTGGTAGAAAAAATCCGGATGAATTTCCTATAGTAATTGGAAAAGCCCAAAAAACGCTGAATGGCCTTAAGAGAATTGGGCAGGGGCCGATCCAAAACAGCCTTAAGTTTTTCTGGGTCCATCAAAAATCCTTTATCCGAAATGATATAGCCTAAGAAGGCGGTAGAAGACTGATGAAAAAGACTTTTCTCGAGCTTTGCGTAGAGATTATTCACACGGAGACGAGAGAGGACAAGTCTAGTTTGCTGGACATGATCTTGAAGATTCCCAGAAAAAATTAGAATGTCGTCAAAGTAAATAATTAAGATGGAATTGAGGACATCACGGAAGACATCATTCATAAAATCCTGAAAGACAACAGGAGCATTGCATAAACCAAATGGCATCACGAGATACTCATAGTGTCCGCTTCTTGTATTGAAGGCGGTCTTCCATTCATCGCCTTCTCGAATACGTATGAGGTTGTAGGCTCCTCGGAGGTCTATCTTGGTAAAAATGTTGGCCCCTTGAAGCCTATCAAACAGTTCCGAAATCAGAGGCAGGGGATACCGTTTTTTGACAGTAATGAGATAGAGGCCCCGGTAGTCAATGCATGGACTCAGGGATCCATCCTTTTTCTTCACAAAAAAGAACCGGCACCGGCAGGAGACGAAGAGTTGCAAATGAACCCCTTCTCAAGAATCTCTTTGATGTAGGTTGCCATGGCTTCAGTCTCTGGGAGAGACAAGGGGTAGGACTTAGACTTTGGCAGGACGGCACCAGGGACCAGATCAATGGGACAATCATATGGTCTATGAGGAGGCAGGACGTCTGACTGAGACTTACTGAAAACATCGATGAAATCAGCATATACTTCGGGAAGAGTGGAGTTGCTATCAGAAGGCGTTTCCATTCCCGCGATAATTGTGGCAGGAGCCATGACCGGCGAGGATGAGGCATCTGAGTCTGGCTCCCATTGAATCGGTTTGCAGTCCCTCCAATCTATACGTGGGTTGTGATGCTGTAACCACGGTAACCCTAGGATAACTGAAACATCAGGAGAGTGTATTACGTCAAAGGAGATAATCTCGGTGTGAGAACCGGCAGATAAAGTGAGAGGAAGAGTCTCTAACATGATAAAAGCAGGTTGCAAAGGACGTCCATCAATAGCCTTGAGTCCAATAGGTGCTTTCTTGGAGATAAGAGAAATCTTGTTACGGGTGGCGAAGTCTTGGTCCACAAAATTACCACCGGAGTCTGAATCGAGAAAAGCAGCAGTAGTCACACGAAAATTCGTGCCTTCGAGCGAAACTGGGATCATAATCCTCTTAGGGAGTACCTCTTTAGAAAGGGAGCAAGAAGAAATTGATCCGAGGGTAAGTCCCTCTTGCATGGCTGGTCCCGTTTGTTCCTTGCGCCTCAAAAGACAAAAACGTACCACATGATCTGGTGATCCACAATAATAGCATAGGCCCTCATTCTGGCAGCGAACCCTCTCGGCTGTCCTGTCGTGAGTACGGATCCGCTGACTGCCGATCTGCATGTGTTCCACAGTGTCAGGAACAGGCCAAAAAGCCGGAGTAGGCCTAGGATAAGGAGAGTCAGTAGGCACGAACCTGGGACGTTGGCGTTCGTGACGTCGCTCCTGGAGGCGCAGATCCACGTGTATGCACTGTGCGATCAAATCCTCCAATGCTTGGGGTCGGGGCTGGACTGCAAGTTCATCCTTTACAGATTCGGACAAACCTTGCCAAAATATAGCAGAAAGTACCTCTTCGTTCCAACGAGTGTCTGCTGCGATGGTCCGGAATTCCAGTGCATATTTGGCTACGGATCTACGACCCTGAGACAAATGAACTAAAGAAGAGGCAGCAGTATCTTTGCGAACAGGAATATCAAATACCTGCTGGAATTCTTGGCGGAAAAGCTGGTAATCCGATGTGGTCTCCGGACGCAGCGCCCAGATGGGAGAAGCCCAGGCCAAGGCATCCCCTGTTAAGAGAGAGTAAACATAGGCAACCTTGGTGCGTCCGTTTGGAAAGAGGCCTGGAGATATTTCAAACTGAATTTCACACTGGTTCAAAAACCCTCGACAGGCCAGAGGGTCACCCGCATATGCTTTAAGCGTAGGGATTCTAAAAGGTGCGGCTGCTGCTTGTGGCGGAGTGGACTGTAGTGAGAGAGTGGATAGTTGTTGAATCAAACAGATAATCTGCTCTCCAAAAGTTTGGATGCATTGTGCAAGGGATGTAATTAGCTCCCCCACCTCAGCCAGGTCTGCATTTGGGCTCTGCATAATATCACGCTGTGCAGCCTGCAGACCAGACCAGTCCCCTGTACTGAGGTGGGATATAGAGTATATGCACCGACAGCAGAGGGGGCGTGTCCGGGATGTGGCGTAGTAGCGTAGCCAGGCCTGGATGTAGATAAAGAATGGTCAAGTACTTGCCGAGTCCGTGGATATAGAAAGTTCCGTAGTCAAAATCCGTACCAGAGTCCGAGGGTCTTAGAGGTTAGAGTAGCCTGTAGGAAAGCCGAGTTCTGGAGCCAGAGGGGGTATTCAGACGAGCCGGGTCAGTAGCTGTAAGGAATAAACACAAGAGAGCACGACACAGGTTCCAGGCAACACAGGTAGCAAGGAGATATGCAGAGCAAGGAAGTGAAGGCAAAGCAGGATATTTAAAGTGACAGTGACCAATCCGGATGAGGGGCATGGCGGAGGCGTGCCGAGGAGCTGCTTGTGAGTGGATGAGAGACCAGGAAGTAGTGGAGCAAAGCTGAGAGTCTGTAACACCAGTGCCAGAATCCAAGATGGCGACGGCAGAGTTCAAGGTATGCACTCTGCGGCGGCATGGGTAGTGACGGGTGACAGGGGCAGCACCCGCTGCAATACTGGTAGTAGGTAAGGAGGGGTCACACCGCAAGGTATGTGGCCCCCGATTCCTTACAATATGCTAGTTCGATTAAATTGATAAAATCTAATAATTAAAAATTTCCTATAAATAACTTTATCGATTGCCATACAAGTTTTGTGATCTATCTTTTAGAATGTGGCTGTAACACAAAAATATAGGTCGGACAATAAGACCGTTACGGTCGAGAATAATTGAACATGTAAGACTTATCAAAAAGAAGAATATGTCACATCGAATAGCCCGCCACTTTTCATCCTGCCCACAAGGGGAAATTTCTAATTTTTCATTTTCTTTGGATCAAACATTTTCCCCCTCACTCCAGAGGAGGTGATAGATTAAATAAACTAATTAAAAGGAAATGTTTTGGATATATACATTGAATACCTTAATCCCTTCAGGAATAAATGTAGAATGAGAATTTAAACAGTTTGATAGTTTCAGTTCAAGATATCCAAGGTTGA
>WSYH01005895.1:0-41389 GCA_036426205.1 Ascaphus truei
CCCAAAAAACCCAGGAAACACCCAGGTACATTCTGAATACAAAAAGTGAATCCCTGCGCTTCTCCCATAGGGATAGCAATCAATGGGGACTGTCTCTGGTTTGAAATATATATTGCCATGCTCAGTAGCACTCCTCTTTTACACTTATAAACATATATATATATATATATATAAATATATATATATATATATGTTGTGTTTTTTGGTGGGTTTAATATGAGCTTATAGGGGTCATGTATGTTTTGGAAATTATATTTCCCAAAGTTTGTGTTTTTCTAAACACCACTTTAGGATGAGTAATTTCTTTTAGTAGGGGATCTATAGAAAGCATACCCCAATGTTTGTTGATAATGCATTTGATCGCATAAAGTAGCGGCAGCTTTTATTCTTACATTTGCCGGCGGCAGGCCGGGATCTACTCCAGCTGGCGCGCGGTCTAGACTGCGCGCTGCCGCGTGTTCCTCCACGCACCCCCCTCCACCCCCCGCACATTTCTAACCCCCTTCCCGACCCCGAACCCGGCTCCTGCTCTGCCCCTCTGCTTCCCCGCACCCCCGCTTACCTCACTTTACACTCCAGGGGTGTCGGGGAAGCCGGGGAAGCCAGGGAAGCCGGGGAAGCCGGGCGCGTCACGTGACAGTGACGTCACAGTGACGCCGCGACAAGCCGCGTCACCACGTTTCCCGCACGCATCCTGCCGTGCGGGAAATGTGAGAATAAAGTCTTCCGCTGCTGTAAGCCTGGTTGCTAAATTGAGTAATGAAGTTTGGAGGGTCCAGGTCAGAAGTAAAGCATTTAAGGCCAGCTCTTCTATTGGTTCCACCATCTCCGAATTTGATTAGCTCCTCTTTTTCTTTGTTCAGAGCATTTAAATTTCTTTGTTCAGAGCATTTAAATGTTCAGTGTCATAACCTCTAGAGATGAAGCGATCTGTTAGTTCCCCTGCCCTAGACTTAAAATCATCTAGATTTGAGCACTTTCGACGTAGTCGAATGTATTGATCCACAGGTATGCCCTTAAATAGACTGCAGTTATGTCCGCTAGCTGCATGAAGGAGTGTTTTCCTGCTGTGTTCTTTACAAAAATATCTGTTTGGATCTTCCTATTTTTTCGAACTCGGTGAGTTGCGAGTGCTTTTTACGTGTTTGTGCTGTCCGCCAATCATCTGCAGTGTTCTTAGGATCCCAATTGGGTCTACAAAACACTAACAAAAGTACATGTCTTCCCAACGGAAGCAGAAGGGGTCTGTTGAAGCAGGCAAGTTGAGAATCTTTTCCGACTAGGTCCAGAACTGACCTTTGCTTTCTTTCAAAAGGGAGGCTCCAGGAGCTGGTAGAATCTTGGTGGCCGGAACAGCAGGGGAGGCAAAAATGTTCTGGGTCATGAGCTGAATGCGGTGGCAGGCAGCAGGCAAGGATCATCGAGGTCACAGGCTGAGGTCATTGGCAGGCAGCAGGCAAGGATCGCCGGGGTCACAGGCAGGATTCTGTGGCAGGCAAGGATTGTCGGGGTCCAGGCAGGGGTCCAGGCAGGAAGACAGGAACAGGGAAGGGGAGTAAGAACTGAGACCAGGGAGCAGGAACTGACACCATGGAACAGTAAACAAATGGGGGCAAGCTAGTTCAATAGCAAGGGCCTTTAATTGCAAGGACAATACAGCAACAAGAATCTGGAACAGGCTGTGGCGGAGAAGTCCAGGGAACACAAAGCAAAGGCAAGGAGTACAGGAAACTATAAAGCAGGCAGAGACAGAAGACAGATGCACCAAGAGGAGACAAACAGAGGAAAACCAAGAGCAGTCAGAAAACAGCAGCACACCCGATGGCCAGACAAAGGAACTGGGAGAGAGGGAGACTCTCCAATACCGGGGCCTGTAACTCAGGAAGCAGGAGGTCCCTGGGGCTGAAATTAATGTGGTTCAGCTCTTTAAACTCCCTGCTTCAAACTATTTAATTTATAAAAAGCAGATTAATTACCTGAGTGGCTGTAAGGAATTGGGGAGTGCGTCCCCCGCGGCGCTCTCCCTCCTTACCTTCCACTGCACTGCCTCCTGCTGCAAGGATTCTTAGGGCACGTCCCGCACAGCGTGCATCCTCTTTGCCCCCTCCTGTGCAACTTCCCGTGCACTTTACAGAACGTGCGCGCCCACGGAGAGTTTTCAGGAATCCCACGGAGCTTTGCTCTGCCCCTCCGCTTGTGACACTTGGCTGCCCAGCGCGGCACGCACACATGACGTGTGTGTACCGCTCTCCAGCTGCAGGCCAACTCTGATCAACCTCACCTGTTTCCTGCACCATTCACAGTCTATCCCTGCCTCCATTGTGCACACAAATCTGCTCCTCCCCTCTGTCCCATTGGTTCCCTCCTGCTATATATGCTCAGCTGGTGCATTCACATTTTGGTTGAGCATAGTCATAGGTGACCTTGTGTTCCCACTTCGTTGTGCCTGCCTTTTTCCTGTGTCCTGCTTAATCTTGTTGCTGCTTGTCTCCCTGTGTACCAACCTGGCTAGACTTTGGATCATTCTCTGGGTTACTGACCCTGGCTTGCCTCTGACCTTCTGTTACTCTCCATCCCTGACCACGGCTAATGGACACCTGACTACTCTTCTGTCTCCGACCCTACACCACTGCACTCCGGATATCGACTATCCACGTGGCACCTACCTACGACCTTGGCAAGTACTATGACTAACCCACTCTCTCCAATCCAGACCCGGCTATCTTGACTATCCACCCTCCAGGCGTGCCTCCGCTGCTGTGGGTGCGCAGTTTCATACTTTCCCACCTCAGTACCAGGGCCCCGCCTTATTCATGGTGTGCACAAGCGTTACAGCGGCTAGCCGATAATGTAATGAAGAGGTTTAAACAAAGTACCTGTTTTTTGGGTGTGTAGGTGGTAGTTTCCACATTGTGGATGGTTAGGACAACCAAGAAGGTTGCAGGAGAGGCTAAAATAATTAAGGGGTTAACTCCTCCCACTACCCACCTGAGGTCAACCACGCACCTCAGGTCAACTACCCCCTTCACCCACCCCTCTTACCGCAACAATCCCCCCCCACCACAAAGTAATTGGCAAATGCCCTAGCAAAAATGGTTACAGTGCTTTTCTCCGTTCAAATACAGTAAAATACATAACAAATTAAAGTAATAAATGTTTTTCTTACCCCTGCCAAGCTGAGGGTGTCCTCCTCCTCTTTTGCTCAACCATGTAAGGGCAAATGCCCAACCATTAAAACATGAAGTGGTTACTGGTGTTTTAATAGGGTGTGTGAAAGGTGTACTGTAGTTTCCCCAGGGAGGGTTGTTAGGCCCCCCGGGAGGTTTGCAGAAGGAGTTAACCCATTTATTCCCATATCGATTGTGAATTTGTGGATTTTTTTTAAGGTTGCCCATTCATTGCCATTGTGCCTATATTATGGGTGTAGTTTACATAGTGTCAATCAATGGGTTAATTAGCAAATTATTGATTTGTATTATGTTTTTTCTTTAGGTTGCCCATTCATTGCAGCACTCCTTAACCCCATTGCGGGCATGGTTTACCACAGTGACAATCCATAGGTAGAGGGATGGAAGTAGTTTCCCTGGAAAGGGTGGTTAGGCCTCCAAGGTGGGTAGCAGGTGGGGTTAACCCCTTAATTACTATACCGGTTAATAACTGCTAAGGTGATTAAGTGGTTACAGGTCAGTATTTATTTATTATTTTACTGTTAGTGCCACTAAAGATGTGGAGAACCATCATGTTGAGGACAGCCTTCAACCTGGTAGGGTTAATTACAACTTTTTTTTACTATATGCTGGCTTGGAAATTTTCTATTTTTAATGGGCAAATGCGTTATAATCCAGATTTGGATAATAAGATTTTTGCCCATTAGGACTCGTCCCCACTGCTCGCGGATGTGCGCGCTATGGCGTATGTGGTGCAAAAAAGATACCGCCCTCTATGGTCACTGCCTGCATGCCAGCCCCAGTCACTGCCTGCATGCGCCTGCAGAAAGCACGATGTGCAACCACCTATGCAAAAAGACAAGAAATATGTTTTCTGGCACGGCGGCCGAGTGCTGGCCGTTCAGCCAATGAGGGCGAACCAGCCACCTGATGTCATGGCCACACCCCGCCATACTCCCCTCCACCCCATCGCTATCTCCTGCTCTTCTGTTGATGCGCTTTCAAGACCACAGATCGCGGCTGAATTTGGTGCATGCAGTGACTGGGCCCGTAGCCTTACAGTACTGTATGTTTTTTTCTTTGGGGTGGGGGGGGTATTTGGGGTAGAAAGGGTGGGTAGTAGGATCCCTGTTCGTTGAAATTGGGGTTATCTGTGTTCCCATTGAGGGCAGAGATAACCACAGTGGCAATCATTGGGTGTATTAGCTAGAATTGTTTATTCTGTTGTATTTTAATGTTTATTGAGATAGATGCAGTGGGTGAAGGGGGTCAGTTACCCCAGGGTGGGTTGTTAGGCCTCTCGGGTGGTTAACCCCTTATTTACCTTAGCAGTAGTAACCAAAAAGTAATGAAGGGTTAGCCTCTCCCGCAAACTTCCTGGAAAGTCTAACCACCCACCCTGGGGAAATTTCCCCCTTCTAACCCCATAAAACAGGTACTTTGGTTTAACCCCTAAGGTAATGATGCTGATTTTATTTTAATTACATAATATTGAAGCAGAGGGTCTCAGGATCTGAACCACATTAATTTTAGCCAAGGGAACCCCCTGCTTCCTGAGTTACAGGCCCCAGCATGTTTAATTCTCCCGCATCACGGGTCATGTGAACAGGACATTTAAACGCACAAGAGATACCGGCACCCCATACTGGGGCCTGTAACTCAGGAAGCAGGTTGTCCCTGGGGCTGAAATTAATGCGTCAATAATATGTTTGCATAAATGCAAATTATGGCATTGCTAAATTGATGATGCTATGCTAATCTGGCAAGGGGATATTACTTCACTGGAGGAATTTATAATTTAATAAACACAAATACTTTTAATATTAAATTCACGCACACAGTAATTAATCTATCAGTTACGTTTTTGGATTTACTCATTTTTCACGAAAATGGACACCAGCACTTACTTTATGAAGGTAGATGCTTGTACGTACTAGTGTCCTGGAAGCAATCACCTTACGAAATGGATTCAAACTATTCCATATGGCCAGTTCCTTAGACTGAAGCGGAACAATTCCCAGAATCATAGATTAATGGAACAAGCAGAGGATCTCAAGCCTACATTTTTAAAAAGAGGCTATGACCACAAAGAGGTAGAAACTGCTCTGGAAAGAACAAATAAAATAGACAGGGATACATTACTAAACAACACACAGAACCCCAGCAAGCTCATTTTAGGAACCCCTGAGCCTCCACACAATATATAAATATATAAGTGTCAAAAAGGAGAGCTATTGAGCGGGGCAAATGTATTAAACAAGCGACAGAGAAGCCAAATGCTACATCCAATATGTCACAAATACACAGTAAAATACTTATATAGTCTCTTGAAAAATTGTCCTTTAGTTTAACCCTTTGGCCAAAGCATTGTAAGCCTGAAAGCCACGTCAAGGCAGACCCAGTTTGCAGGTCCTAAAACTACCAGATAAAACACTAATATACCTCTATTATAATTCAAATTCTCATGTACCTACTGTATATTAGGAGGGAGAAAAACCAACATTGGATCTACATCCAGTAGAATGAAAAAGACCTGCTAACTTGGGAAGTGGGGAGGGGCAATCTTAAACCCTGGGAAGGAGGAGCCACTAACCTCCAACAGCAGAGACAAGCTGAAAATAAGTGAACAAACAACACACAGAACCCCAGCATGCTAATTTTAGGAAACCCCGAGCCCCCACAATATATATATGTAAATAAGTGTCAAAAAGGAGAGCTACTGAGCGTGGCAAATTTATACAACAAGCGACAGAGAAGCCCAATGCTTCATCCAATATGACAAAAATACATTAAATATTTAGTTTAACACTTTGGCCAAAATAACATAAGCCTGCAAGCCACGTCAAGGCAGATCCAGTTTGCAGGTCATAACACTACCAAATAAAATACTCAAATACCTCTATTAGAATTAAAATTCTCAAGTACTTCTATTAGGAGGGAGAAAGACCAACATTGGATCTATAAGAGATACATTAATGAAGGGAAAAATAAGTAATGATAAAAAGGTACTGCTGCGGCCAGCTTGATCCTAACATTTGACCGCAATTTTTAGGGGCATGTATCGGCAGCCGCGAACTTGGCCGCATCTCTGCCGCAAGTCATCCCCTCTCCCGTTCAGCGCTAATAACCGCTAATAACGCCGGAAAAAGCCGCGTCTGCACCGCGTCTGCCCGCACATTTGGCATACCCGCGGTGGCGGCCGTAGGAGAATTAATGCCGCCGGCCACTGTATGTAAAAAGAATAATTATCATTATAACGATAACCCTTTGTTTATAACAAAATTCAACCCAATGTGTTAAAAAATACAAAAAGCTTTAACCAAACATTGGAACATTATAAAAGAGGATCCGATTTTAGATAAAACTGTGGAAAATAAACCTAAAATATGTTTTAGAAAGTCTTTGTCCCTGTGGCAGGACGGCCTGTAGCTGAGGTCAGGGAACAGTCCACACGTGTAGTTTCAGGATAAATGAAAACGATCAGTGGCTTTATTTCTCCACAGCAACATAACATGCGGGTACACTGTCCCTTTAAGCAAATAAATCCTGCTCCACGTTGGGAGAAAACTGACTAACACAGCAGTCCTAGCTAGCAGGCTGGCTGGCTAAACCATACCCAAACCGTAAGAGTCTTTTTAAGCAGTCATGCAAACAAATGAAAGAAATCTTACTTTGGCTGCAGTAAGTAGTGTGCTGTATCCTTCTGGCTAGCAGCACATCTATCCATGTGCTCTCATCTGAGACAGGCAGCTACTGCTGGTAACAAGATCCTTATCTACCTTGCTGGCTCTCAGGTGTCAGCTTACACCATGATTAGCTAGCTTCCACCTGAGTTAACCCTTATGAGTGCTGGATGAAGCACTCAGACATATGATTCCCAGGCATAACTGATAGGGGTTGACTTCACCCTGTCACAGTCCCTAAAGAACATTTTAAGTCCAAGTTTATTAAAAGAAATTCCCAAACAAAATAGCGACACTGGTTGGTTAACGGTTGGTTAACTTCCAAACCACTGGGAAACTATTGCCGCTGGGAAATTAGAGCAATAATTGTGTCATATGTAAATATATGGATGCACAAAAAAAGTTTGTCTTGCCATCAGGAAAACTAAACAAAATTGAGTCATTTATTAATTACAAGTCTAAATATATTATCTATTGGATTTAATGTGCCTGCGGCCTGGATCATGTAGAAAGTTGGGGACTTCAACTGCCACATTGATGACCCCTCTCTCCCTTGGGCTTCTCACTATCTCTCGCTAACCTCTTCCTTTGGCCAACAGTGGACTGCAGCTAGCACCCACAAAGATGGCCACTACCTAGACCTAGTTTTCACGAAAAACTTTCCTCTCTCTGATTTCTCCATTTTACCCTTTCCTCTCTCTGACATCACCTCATCTAATTTTCTCTCTCTCGTTTCTCCCCTTCTCCATCTCCATCTACCCCTCGCTTCTGCAGAAACCTGTACTCTATTAACCTACCAGCCTTTGATTCCGCTTTACGCTCCTCCCTCTCCTCTCTCAGTTCTGCTACAGACCCTGACAACCTGGTCAGGAACTACAACTCTTCCTAATCCTCCTCTCTTGATATACATGCCCACTTTCTCTCTGCCGCCCTCGCCTTTCTAACCCCAGACCCTGGCTAAATTACCACACACGCATGCTGCGCTCCTCCACTCGTTCCTCTGAACGCCTCTGGAGTAAATCTCATACTCTCGCAGACTTCATTCACTACAAATTTATGCTATCCTGTTTCAACTCTGCCCTCTCTCAGGCTAAACAAACCTACTTTACTTCACTAATCAACATACAAGTCTAACCCACGCCGACTCTTCTCTCTCCACTCAAACCACTCCCAGCTGCCTCTTCTTCCTCCATTTCACCTCAGGACTTTGCTGAGTATTTCAAGGAAAAGGTGGAATCCATTCATCAGAACATCCCCTCTGTTTCCTCCTCCCATCCTTCACTGCTTCCTAACACTCCTCCTGCCTTCCTTGACTCTTTTTCTGCTGTCACAGAGGAGGATGTAGCACTACTGATCTCCTCTTCTCCCTCTACCACTTGCCCTCTTGACCCCATTCCCTCCCATCTCATAAAACATCTTGTTCCTACTATAACCCCTATGCTCACACACATATTTAACACCCACTGGTACCTTTCCCTCCTCCTTCAAACATGCAACCATTATACAGTAGAGGCAACGTTTATTCTAACATTTGCCGTAAACTAGCCGGGTTACATTCTGGGTATGTGCTGGGTATGTGCTGGGTATATTCTGGGCTAGTTTGAGGCACGTTTAAGGCATTTCTGCATTGACTAACGACCCATAGGATTAACACAGCAGGGATCCCTGGCATTCCAATTCAGTTTGAATGGGACTGCCAGGGACCCCCGCTGTTAATCTGATAGGCCATTAATCAATGCAGAAATGCTGGGGCTAGTTTAAGGAAAGTTTAAGGCATGTATTCAGAATGTACCTGGGTGTTTCCTGGGTTTTTTGGGGAATTGCCACTGGTTTTTGTTCGAATAAGAGTTGCCTCTACTGTATCATTACTCAAAAACAGCAAGCTTGACGCTACCTGTCTTTCTAACTATCGACCTGTCTCCCTCCTGCCTTTTGCCTCCAAACTCCTTGAACGTCTTGTTTTCTCTCGCTTGCTCCACTTTCTCAACACCCATTCTCCCCTAGATACTCTACAATCTGGCTTTCGCACTGCTCACTTGACTGAAACAGCCCTCACTAAAATAAGTATTGACATCCCTGCTGCCAAAGACATAGGTCATTACACTCTGCTCGTATTACTCGACCTCTCTGCAGCATTTGACATACTCTTGGTATTCGTAACAAAGCTCTATCCTGGATCTCCTCTTACCTCTCCCATCGTAATTTCAGTGTCTCTTCTGCTAAAACCTTCTCCTCCTCCATAGATCTATCTGTGGGGGTGCCGCAAGGTTCTCTCCTGGGACCTTTTCTCTGTACACACTTTCTCTAGGTGACCTAATCACGTCGCTTGGGTTCAAATATCACCTCAATGCTGACGACACACAAATTTAATTTTCAACCCCTGACCTTACACCTGCTGTACAGACCAAACTTTCTGAATGTCTCTCTGCGATATCATCCTGGATGGCCCTCCGCCGACTTAAAAGTAACATGACTAAAAAAGAACTCCTCATACGTCCTCCCAAACCTGGCCTTACTACCTCCTTCCACATTAATGTTGGAATACCATCATTCACGCAGTAGCTCAAGCACGCTGCCTAGGGGTCACACTCAACGCCTCTCTCACATTTTCCTCTCACATTCAAAACGTCTCTAAAACCTGTCACGTTTTCCTCTGCAATATTACAAATATTAGCCCTTTCCTCTGTTGCTCGAATGTTAAATCTCTGACTAAGGCCCTCATTCTCTCCCGTCTTGACTACTGTAACCTCCTGTTGTCCGGCCTTCTTGCCTCTCACCTGTCTCCCCTACAATCTACAGTATCCTAAACGCTGCTGCCAGAATCACTCTACTCTTTCCTAAATCTGTCTCAGCATCTCCCCTGCTGAAATCACTCTCCTGGCTTCCTATCAAATCCCGTATCACACATGCAATTCTCTTCATCACTTTTAAAAATTTACACTCTCTGCCCCTATTTTCATCTCATCTCTAATTTCTCGCTATACACATCCCGATTCTTGCGTTCTGCTGAAGGACGTCTTCTCTCTACCCCCTTTGTATCTAAAGCCCTCTCCCGCCTTAAAACTTTCTCACTGACTGACCCACACCTCTGGAATGCCCTTCCCCTCGATACCCGACTAGCACCCACTCTATCCACCTTTAAGACCCACCTTAAGACACACTTGCTTAAAGAAGCAAAGAGTAGCACCGTAGATATTACTAGACACATGATACATACTGTAAAGCTTGTCCCCCTGCAGAGGCCCTTACCAAAATGCCCTCCTACTGTTTCTGTACGTTACTCCTACATACCAATTATATTGTAAGCTCCTCGGAGCAGGGACTCCTCTTCCTAAATGTTACGTTTGTCTGAAGCACTTATTTCCATGACCTGTTATTTATATTTATTTATTATTTGTTATTTATATGATTACCACGTGTATTACTACTGTGAAGCGCTATGTACATTAGTGGCGCTATACAAATAAAGACATACAATACAATGCAAAACGAAGAGAGAAATCCACATTAGAATAAAAGAACATGTAAATAATATTAAAAACGCAAAAAAAAATTGCAACAAAATAAAAAATTACACAATCTCCCAAAACATTTTTTTATTAAATCACGATAGTGACTTAACAAATGTTAAATTCATTGGTTTAGAGCAAATAAGCCCGAATATTAGAGGGGAAGATAGGATTAAAACATTAATGAAAAAGAACAACAATGGTTTTAATCTTTACATACAAGAGCTCCCAGTGGTCTAAATGAACATGTTGATATTGTCCCTTTCCTAGATTGAGTCAGTGATTGAATTCTTAGAATTTTCAATTTTAATTTTTAAGAAAATGTCATTTTAATATTGTAATTTTTATTTAGTAAATTGTATTGAGATAGATCTTGATTTTTATAAATTACAGCACTGATGTTTAAAGTATTATATTAATATGTTTGAATTATTTGTATCTTTGTATTTGTAGTTAATTCAATTACATCAATCAGTGGTGAGGATTGTAACGCTTGCGCTCACCACGAACAAGCCGGGACCCCGGTACTGAGGTGGGAAAGTGTAAAACTGTGCACCCACAGCAACAAAGGAACGCCTGGAGGGTGGATTGTCTGCGTAGCCGGTCTGGGTTGGAGAGAGTGGGTTCTTGCGATACTTGCCGAGGTCGTAGGGAGGAGCCAGTGGGATGTCAGTGTCTGTAATGCCGAGGTCATACGTGCACCAGTTTCAGCTGCGATCTGTGGTCATTGAAGCACAGGTTACTTACACATGGCCGTGTAGTTTTATTTGCATATTCTATGCTCTTGTCACCTGTTTAACACTGCATTATACCACTGTGTGTATGCATTGACTTTGTCTCTATGAGCACTTGTGTTGATCTCAGTGGCTCACTGGTCATACAAAAGACCATCTGTGGGGTTATTTATTTTGTTTCATTCATTTGCCCTTACATCTGCTTCTGTTTGTGGTCCCGGAAAGACCCTTAGGGTTGAGCAGCAGTCACTGGTCTTCGAAGTAGTGCACTGTTAATAGAGTGCACGTAGGAGCCCTGTATTACTGCAGTATTGAAACATTTATGTTTTGCACCCACATCTGTTAGAAAGAGCGCCGTAGTTTCTTCCGTTACTATTTGCTATATAAATAAAGACCTACAATACAATTCAACACAAGCATGCAGGAACCGTTCTCTTGACAGAATCTGCGCCAACCGAGGGACCAACCATCGTGCTACATCTGAATAACACTGAGTAATAGAGACTGTGGTATATGCTGTGAAGTTCCTGCATGCTGGGCGCACCTGTAGGGGCAAATGAATGAAGTAAACAAGGCACTCTTAGTTAAACCTAAACATGCACTTCAAGCAAAGTGAATTTAAGTACTAGAGAGCAGATGAATAGACAGTATTGGAAATATATCCACACATTTCAACAATCAAGCTCAATAATTGAATATCAATATTAAAATACACACATGGCTACATTTTGAAATATGCAGTTACCTTATATTAAAGGTAAATTTAGTAAAATATTAGTGTGAATTCATGTGGTTAATAGTGGTTAAATGAATCTATAATATATAGTATTTCAATCAAAGAAGCATTGGTACACTGTCATAGATAATGGAGATGGTGTACTAGTTGATGAACCAAATTCAATGTACAAGTGGGGAAGGACATGTATCTATATTAATGTTGAATAAAAATAAACAATTAATGATGATATAAAAATTATTAAATGAATGCATGAAAAATATACAACGTATACTGATAAGTATAAAAAAAAATTAAAAAATAAACAAAGAACACACCAGAAAAAAAACATTTTTTAGGGAAGAAATACCTTGCAAAGAGATGATTTGAACAGAATCAATGATATAAAAAAGGGGGTAAAAAAAAATTGTAGAAAATTATGAATAAAATATAAAATGTTAAAAATAATATACTAGCAGGATTATCCAGTGTTGCCCAAAAAGGGGTGTCCAAAGTTGGAGAGTTACAGGTAATTTTTTAAGTTTTTGTAACATAACAGCTGTGTGACCCCCTACATGCCCCCCCAAACTGTCTTGACCCTGCTCTTGGCCTCTTTCACCCCCACCCTCCCTATACCAATCACCCACTCCTTTGTCGCTGCCTGGAATACCCGTCTCCTCGGCCGCCTCCTATCCAATACACAATACAATTAGATTCACATTGCAATACTGTACATTAAAATAAACAGTAGGCAATAAACCAATAAACTGTATTTACCTATGCCCTCAAAAGGGGCACAGATAACACCATTGGCAATCAAAGGGTACACTGCTACCCACCCCCTCTACTCCCATCAAACTCCCTCTCCCCTATATCACATGCAGTAAGGGGCAAAAGCCCTATTATCCAGATCTTACTCCTGCCAGGATTATGGCCGTTTTTATCTTCGTCCTCCACGTCCAGGTCTGGATAATAGTGCTTTTGACCATTATTGTATATACAAGCCCCAGTAAGGGGTGCCAGTATCTCCTGACAGTTTATTTCTCCCGCGTAACGTGACCGGGACATTTAAATTTGCAGGACATACTGTCACCGCATACTGGGACCTGTAACTCGGGAGCAGGGGGTCTCCAGGGCTGAAATTAATGCGGTTCATCTCCGGAGACCGCATGCTTTCATGCTATTTATTAAAATAAAATAAAAACATTGCGTTCACTTGTTAGACATGCCCAGAGTGAGGGACTGCTTCTGTCTTCTCTCACTTCGCAGCTCTTCCAGACTGGTGCAGCCTTGAATGATTAACACAGTGATAGTCCATGGGGTGAGTGGAGGGGTGGCAGTAGTGGTGAGGATGGGGGGCAAGGAGGAAAGAAGATATATCCATTGTGAGGTGGAAATATTCAGATGATGATGAGGTGACTCGTGCTGCTTTTGAAGATGGTGATCCAGGAACCATCAAAGTACTGAATGGGTCTAGGACAAGCCTGAGCTTCCCACAGCTCATCAAAATGGAACAAATGAAAGCCGTAATAAAATCGCACTATGTGCAGGGAGAGTATATTTAGGTTGTTACAGTTGAGGTCCCAAACAGATATGTCTCAAAAAATCTTCAAAGAAGATTGAAGCTTTTCTAAGACAAATCTGTTTGGGATCCTGTAGGAGATGTGTGCAGAGGTTTTTAGAACAGGAAATGTTTTTAAAGAGAAAACAGGCTTTAATTATCCGCCAGGTTTAAAAAACAAACAAAACACAGCTTATGGTTCAGTAGATAAACCCCTGATGAAGACTTTGCAGTGGAAACACGTGTTGGGTGATATCAGTGACTACTGAGGAGCCCTTGTTGATGACATCTAGAGTGGAGGACAACTTTAATCAGCCCAGTACCTGCTGTGACGGCCGTGCAGCGGATGCTGTTGCTGTGAATACCTTGTCTGACCTTATGACCCAGGGTGGTCTGAATGCTCATAAACAAAGGCACTTATGTAAGTGGAATACTTTGTGTTTTTAATATTAAAAACAGTACTATACTATTTTGCTTTCCCTTTTTTTGTATATGGAAATTCCCCCCCTCTATGTGGATCTGGAGTACCTGTCTGGAGACATAAGTTGGTAACTTTGAACAACCACAACGCTCTCATTTTACTT
This sequence comes from Ascaphus truei, assembly GCA_036426205.1. Taxonomy (NCBI): domain Eukaryota; kingdom Metazoa; phylum Chordata; class Amphibia; order Anura; family Ascaphidae; genus Ascaphus; species Ascaphus truei. The sequence continues at coordinate 13,954 of WSYH01005895.1, forward strand.
TAGATACGTGAGTGCAAATTCTATAGAATTTCCAGCATTGAAGCTATTTTGTTTGAGTAGACATTATTGCACTATTTTTGTGTTTTTACTTTCTTTTTCATATCCTGAAGTAATTTGCGCACCTGTTTCTCCTTCGTATGGTTCAGTAGAAAAGGGTTAAATGAAAACAAACAAAACAAAGCTAACTCTCCGAGGGAGCACAGACTAGACCACACTATACACCCTATCTATGAGTTGGGATACTAGGCCCCTTACCAACAACAGTTGTTCAGATAAACAGTTTACAGGTGGAGGTCAGTTACAGTACCTTCAGGCCCTGGCTTTCTCCAGTCTGGCTATGAGGGAGGAGTGAAGAGTCCCAGTACAAGCTTCTCTCCACAGTGGTCCAGTATCTTCCTGGGTGAGAGGTAAATAATCCCTGTGTGATATCTTTAGCAGTTCAGGGCGTTTTCCTGGAATAGAGATCTCCCTGCAGTCAATGCTGCAGTTTTTTAAAGGTCTGAAGCAGCTGAAGAGATTAACTAAGGCAGCGTGCATTATAATTAACCTACTCAGTGCTGTATCAGGCTCTGCACACAGGTTTTCCTACTTCATAACATGACATGACAACCATTTAAAGACCCCATTTGTGATGACCTAACTATTCTATCCCTCCATGGAGTGCGACATCATTATATCTTAAGTTGTATTTTGATTATATTTTCTCTCTCTCTAACAATGTGAGCTTAAATCAGATAGAGTCCTATCTGTGTAGAGTGCTGTCAACACAGTGCAAAGTCGTGTCAACCAAGTTAACCAACCTAGATTTTATATTGGTGGCTGTTGCAGCAGTTAATTATTTATTTAAATCCCCCGGTCACGTGACGCGAAAGATTTCAAATTATGCATGCTTTGCCTTGTATATAATGTATACCCTGTTCACTTACAGTTGTGTGAAAAAGAAAGTGCACCCTCTTTGAATTCTATGGTTTTACATATCAGGACATAATAACAATCATCTGTTCCTTAGTAGGTCTAAAAATTAGATAAATACAACCTCAGATGAACAACAACACATGACATATTACACTGTTTCATGATTTATTTAACAAAAATAAAGCCAAAATGGAGAAGCCATGTGTGAAACACTAAGTACACCCTTGTAAAACAAATATATAATCACTGCGCTTCTCCATGTAAAGAGCATGCAGCTAGTGAAGGAAATGGCCATACAAATGTGCAAAACAGAAAGTGAATCCCTGCGCTTCTCCCTTTGGGATAGCAATCAATGGGGAATATAAATATATGTATGGTGTAAATACATATAAGAAAAAAGGAGACTTTTGGTATACATCCTTTGATCAAATAATGCCAAGCCTGCTAACCACGTCAAGGTAAGTCTCATTAGCAGGTCCCTACTCTAAATGCATACTAGTATTATGTGAAATAAGCCCAGAAGGGGTTAAAATATCAAAGCATATGCTTTTATAACCTAGTGCAATTAAAAACTGGTATATACCAGTACAGATACTCACATGTAAGTGAAGTGAAATAAGGGGACCTAGCTAGGAGATTATATATTTTGAAGAGGAGGGGCTGGCCTGCCACAAACTGCTCAATAAGCAGTTGCAGGTGATTGGCTAAATATATTCAATTACACCATAGTAGTGTTGCCCTCTAGGAGCGTGCTGCTTATTGAGCAGTTTGTGCAAGGCCAACCCCTCCTCTTCTAGGTATATAATCTCCTAGCAAGGTCCCCTTATTTCACTTCACTTCATTCTTCCAAGGCAAGTTTAATGGCCAAGATTTCTCAATTACCATTATCATAGTTACGTTCAGCTAAAAAAAAGTTTTTGGGAGAAAAAAGCACAAGGGTGCAACCTGGCCATGAGGATTCTTCCTCTGGGAAAGAACAGCGCCTACTCTGACATCAGATGCATCCACCTCGAGGGTAAAGGGGAGCTTAGGGTCATGGTGAACAAGAACCGGGGCAGATACGAACGTTTTTTTTAAGAGATCAAAAGACTTGACTGCAGCAGAGGACCAAGACGAGGGATCAGCACCTTTTTCAGTAAGAGCAGTCAGAAGAGCTACTAGGGATGAAAAATTCTGGACAAATCTGCGATAATAATTGGAAAAACCCAGGAAGCGTTGAACAGCTTTGAGTAGTGGGTTGAGGCCAGTCCAAGACTGCTTTGACTTTGGCAGGATCCATCGTGAGGCTGGTATCCGAAATGATGTTTCCTAGGAAAACTGTAAAAGATTGATGAAAATGACACTTTCAAGTTTAGCGAATAAATGATTCTCTCGTAGACGAAGGAGTACTTGTTTGACATGTTCCACATGTTCCTGCATAGATTTAGAAAAGTTCAAGATATCATCCAAATAAACTTTTACAAAAGAGTTAAGAAGATCCCTAAATAAATTCATTGACAAAGTCTTGGAACACGGCTGGGGCATTACAAAGGCTGAAAGGCATAACCAGGTACTCGTAGTGTCCATCTCTGGTATTGAATGCAGTTTTCCACTCGTCGTCTTGACGAATACTAATAAGGTTGTAAGCACCACGTAGATCCAGTTTGGAAAAAAAATTAGCTCCTTGAAGATGATCAAAAAGTTCGTAAATGAGAGGAAGAGGATAGCGATTATTTATAGTAATTTTGTTGAGACCCCGATAATCAATGCAAGGTCGCAACGTCCCATCTTTTTTCTTTACAAAAAAAAAAAACCCGGCTCCTGTGGGAAATGTGGATTTGCGGATTAACCCCCTCTGAAGATTCTCGGCAATATATTCTTTCATGGCTTTAATTTCAGGCATAGACAATGGTAGGAAGCTCCTATGGGCGGTGTGGTGCCGGGGAGCAGTTCGATAGGACAATCGTAGGGGCAATGTGGAGGAAGTATTTCAGACTTGACTTTATCGAAGACATCTTTGAACTTAGTATATTCCTCTGGCAATAGTGCCCTTACTTTTTCCTTAGATAAGGTAGTTGCGCAAACACTACTTGGGCCCTCGAGACAAATTTGAACGCAATATGGACTCCACTGGATAGGTTCTTTATTCAACCAATCTATCTGTAACCAGAATAGTCCCAGGATCACTGCTATGGAAGGAGTGTGAATGGTGTTCAAAGTAATATCTTCCAAGTGGTTATCTGCTTACCTCAGCTGGAGAATCTGAGTCTCCAAAGAAATGAACGTGGGTTGGAGTGGTTATAGGGGATAATGAGATCGTCCTCAGTGAGATTCCCCTACAGTAGATCTCATGGAACCTTGCATTTACCGCCTTGTTGGGGCAAGAGAAAGTGAAGTGTCCAGGAACCCTACAATACAGACAAAGCCTAGCATCTATGCGGCATTACTTCTATGAGCGTTAGAGAGTACTGACCCCCAACTGCATAGGTTCAAATGAGTCCATGACAGGTAGTTCGAACTCGCTCTAGAGTACAGTATTAAATGCGCACTGGCCACCAAAAGTTTTCTCTGAAATCCCTCTTCAGTGCTGCTCCCGTCTCCCATGATCAGCAGGGCTAGAGAAGACTCACACATAAACAGACAAAAGGATGGGGGCGCAAAAAAGAGGGAAAGAATCACTAGGTGTTCAAAAGATATATAACAATTTATAGTAGCATAAAAAAGTACAAACACTTACAATAAAAGAAGGATCTTATTGATCCAAATACACCAGGCAGGTATCAACCACAACAGGAACTCCGTAGTCCATTACCCCCCTCCTCTGGATCACAGATGGTATGTGCCGAGGCTATGTCCTGACGAAGTGTCCCACGTGGCACGAAACGCGTAGGCAAGCCAACTGAATGCTGGGTACGAACGTGATGATACTGTAGTCCCAGCGTTGCTTACACGAGTGCAAGGAAGACTTCAAGTGGACGCCGGTCTGGAACTTCCCCTCGGCACATACCATCTTTCCTTTGCCGTTTCTCCCACCCTTTCTCTTCCCCCTCCCCCTTCCCTCTCCTCCCCGCCCCCCCCGTTCCCCCCTCCTGGGTTTTTAGATACACTTAGGTCCTATTCTATTAGTACCATACAATTATAAAGTACAAACTGAAAGATCATGTTTCTAAGACTCAACCACTTTTGCAACATTTATTAACTTTATATGTTTTTTATATTTTATTATGTTTTTAGCTAAATGAGTATCATCAAGAAACTGCTTGACTGTTCTTTAATATTAAAATGAGAACATCATTTGTAAGGTTTAAATATATATGGTTGCTACATATTACTGTGCAATCAATGAAACAGATACGTTTTTCACCTGATACACACAGCTGTTACGATTTTAATTAAGTCCCTGCTTGCAGGGTTTGTGCTTTAAATATAGGGCTTACAGGCACCCTCCTTACTCCCGACGAAGCGCCACTAAAGAGTGAAACGCATAGAGGAGGAGGCTGTGCTGCAGCCTGCTGTTTCCTTTGTGTGTTACCAATAATGCTTCACTGTTCAAAACCTGGATTCTGACGTCATTGGGCTGTGTGCTGTTGCTCCGGATTCGTTTCTCTCTTCCTCTTAATAAGGGGGGAGCCCTTGTGGTACAATCATCCAACAAGAAGCCCTTAGGCAATTGGGGGACCCATACTCTTATGTGCGTCTCAAGAGAGACCCTATGTGACAATCAGGTGTAATCTGGCTTGTAATAAAGGGGTTATACCCGGCTAGTTTCCCCTAATTTGTGTGGGAAGAGAAAGGGTTAAGGTATAATGTACTATGTATGTGTATTCCAAAGCACTTGTATTCCCTGTGAATTCAATTCCCAAGTCTAGTTAAGCAGGCAAATGAGGTAAAGTGTTTTATGATCTATGGGTAAGCACGGTGATGTAATTTGGGAGTCAGCCCTGCAAAGTGTTCAGTGGATTATGTGACTGTATGTACTAATTTCTCAGATAGCAGACTTGTAATGGGATTTGCATGTGAGTACATTTGTATGGAGGGGCCTCTTATTTTATCAGGTAAGGTTCCTGCAGATACTGTAAATGTGCACTGAGGATGAGCTGGGAGCGTTGGGAGTCCCTGACTTCAAAGGGCATCCAGTGGCTTTTTTGCCAAGGTATCTGGAGATATTCAGGGCTATAAAGCTGCAGAGCCATAAGGAGTGGGGATGGCCCAGATAACATTAAGTATCTGCCATCAACCCCTCCTATGGGTTAGACAATGCCCAGCTATTCAGCCCTAGATTTGGTGTTGCCAGGGGGGGGCACTCCTGCTTCCTCCCAGAGTTCCTTGCCTGTTTGTGATGGGAATTCAAACCCTATAAAGAGGCAGGTTGCCCCAACCCCAGTGGTAGAGTGTTCGCTATTCGTAGTTGGTGGTTCGTGAATCTAATCCAGCATGGAAGAATTGCTAGCCAGTGTTATTCTTGGATACTTCACCCTGTTATTTCACCGTAAGTGTTATTTTCAAGTGTCATTTTTGTTACAGTGTTGTGTTTGCCCGAAAGGGAATAAATCTTCAGTTTATTTTATCATTTTTTCCTGTTCAATCAGTGCCCAGTATATTCGGCGTGAATTGGGTCTGGTCTACCGTGACACCCTACTAAAGCTTTTTCCAGTAAATTACAAGAGCTGCTTCAATTGGGCAAGATTCTCTATGTGGTAAATGATAAGTAAATTGCATATTTGAGCTGTCCACATACCATTATTCCAATGTTCCACCATCTCCCAAATATCCATAAAATGCTCGCCAACCCTCCGGGCCAGCCCATCGTGGTGAGCATTAGATCTTTGGGTGATGATCTGTCACGGTATGTGGACAGGTTCTTGCAACCATTAGTTTTCAAATTGTCATCCTACATAGAGGATACAACTGAACTTCCAATCTCTGTAGTCACATGGACTAACAATTATAATTGGGTCACTCTAGATGTAGCCTCACTATATACAACTATTGAGCATTCCCATGGACATCAAGCGGTGCAACACTTTTTGAATTTATAAATTATTTCTGTCTCACAGTGCACCTTTCTTTTAGAATCTATCACATTTTTACTTACCCCCAATTAATTTCCTTTTGATTCAGTTTTATTTAGAGAATAAAGGCACAGCTATGGAGACCTATTTTGCACCCTGATATGCTAACTTATTCATGGGGTTGTGGGAAATTAAACACATTTACAAAGACACTAATTATTTTCGAGATCATATTATTTATTATAAACATATATAGATTATCTAATTTTCATTTGGGAGGGTGATAACACTTCACTATTCACCTTTATTCAGACTCTAAATACAGATACTCTTAATTTGCGTGTCAGTTATGAACACAATATGCACCATATTAACTATTTAGATGTCACTTTGTACATTGATATGGAAGATTATATTGAAACAGATATATTTAGAAAGTTCATTCCAGAAATTCCTTTCTGAAGACTCAAAGCAGTCACCCTAGGTCCATAATCAAGGGCATCCCAAATGGGCAGTTAATTCGTCTAAAAAGACTATGCACGGGTCAAGAGGCTTTTACAGCTTAATCCATTGATTTATCTCAACGGTTTACTGTGAGAGGGTACAACCCACAAGAAATTAAAGAAGCATTTATATTATATAGCCGATTCTCTAAGCAGGGAAGATCTTGTACAGCATAAGACCAAGTCTAGTCCCAAAGTTCAGGATACAAGAAATGGGGACATGGTCTGTCCAATGATTATTACAACTTATAATAGACAAGCCCAGCAAATACGGGCTATTGTAGAGAAACATTGGAATACCCTTTCAAAGGCATAGAGCATATTCCACAGCAAGGGGAGATAGGTTAAATAACCTTAACGAGAGAGATGTTCTGGATCTACACCCTAGACACTTTGGCCCCCTCCAGTATCAATGTGGTGTGGGAGCTCAAGCATTTTCTCACTATGGGGCCGATTCACTAAGCAGTGAGCTTTTGCGCCTGATTGGGAAATTTGTAATCCCACGATAAAAAATGAAGTCAAACGTGGTGGGATTCACTAAGAAGTGAAGCGCATTTGGGTAAGAACGGGCAAAAACATAACCAATCGCGCAAGCTGTTTTTTTCCCCCTGCGTCTCCATGCACGGCTCTTACAGGTGATCGTACAGTATAAATATACATTTTAATACTAGTGTACATATGCAGGGGGTCTCCTGAGCTGAATCGCATTGGTTTCAGCCTTGGGGACCCCCTACTTCATGAGATACAGGCCCCGTTATGGGGTTCCGGTATCCCCTGTGCTTTTATTTATTTATTTATAAAAATGTTTTACTAGGAAGTAATACATTGAGAGTTATCTTGTATGCATTGCCCCTTTGTAGTCTGATTGCTGAGCCTTCCCTGTTCCTTTACCCTCCCTGTTCTTTTGGATTCCCTGTTGCCGACCTCAGCCTGTGACACTGACCACCGCTCCTGTGCCGCTTACCTTGACCCCGGCCTTTATACGGACTTGCACCTTTGCCGCCTGCCTTGACCTCTGCCTTAATCACGACTACTCTAACTGGACTCTGTCCCCTGGCTCCGATCAGTTATCTTATACCCCTACCTCTGTCCAGCGGGTCCGCTTCCTGTTCAGAGACGAGCAACATTACAAGGGTATATAAAACACATGATGAAACAACAGGTTAGCCACGCAATCAATTGATCAGGGCAGAAGGAAAAATACTGATGCGGCTGATATACAACACTACCAATATTAGGCCCATATATAGTCAGTATACATGAATACTACCAAACACCTATCATAGGTAATGTGTTCTTCAGTAGAAAAATGAGAGCACAGCAGTGGGGAAGAAAAAATTGAGTACAGCACTTCCAAATTGAATTAAAAACGATTTATTGAAAGGGTGAAATGGGAGGTTTCAAAAAAAGGTGGGTATATGGAGCACTCTGATGCGTTTCGGGCATAGTTTCCACTTTGTTAAAAAGAATAATGCTCTCTTAGCTTGTCCCTGTTTATACACTGACATTTGCCGGTTTCAACAGAAACAGGAAGTAATAGAGCGTTTGCATGGGAGCATCTACAGTATCATAACACAGCTAAGCTGAGGAACTTGGAGACAGTCTACCCAATTGTAACAGCGCCATCTAGATGTCTATGATTGATTTCGCTGAGCTAGTAATGCAGTATCTCCATTAGTGAAGGAACCACTTACAAAAGGATCCGTCCCAAAACACGAGCCCTTAAATAAGGGGGAGTGATGTATGGGTGGGACATCTCGCAAGCAGGCTGACCACGGACAGAAATATAGCATACAGTGGCGGCCGGCTTAAAACTAATGCGGCTGCCGCCGCAGTTTAAAAACAGCTGCGGGCGGCGTGCAGCTATCTTTGGCCGATTTCGGACAGTTTCCCCGCGCCTCGGGCGCTTTCAATAGTAAGCACCATTAGCGCTTATCTATTGAAGCGGCTGCCGTGTGGGAAACTCCATTTTAAATGGAGAAAAGCCCCGCTGTCAGCACGCGATACACCCGGCAAGCTTTAGAATAAAGCTGGCCGGGACAGCAACAAGAATATGTCAACAAAAACAGAAATAGAAATAGAAACAGGGTACTTGATGTTACATTTTTTTGGAAGATACTTCTCCTTGTCAGAATAAAAATATGTAAATGCAATGTATACTGTATATAAAAGTAATGAACATCTATAAGGAAACAATAAAAACATATAACTCAATAATGAATAGTTAATTATGAATACACTTTGTTTATGTAGTGCAATATAATCTGACTTACATATAAAGATATACTAAGGAATATTACTGATTATTAAGATTATTATGAAAAACTAGAAATTAAATATTGTAAAATAATTAATAATGAATCAAATGATATATAGGAAAAGTAGTAACTATTACATAAATCATTATGAAATCAAGCTATATATCATGATGAATGTTAAGTTTAGTATTATAAGAAAACAGCTTCATATAGAGTAATATTAATTGAGATTTATATATTAATCATAGTAACAGCAGAATTGTGCTGGAGGATATTATATATATATATAAATATATACATGTAGAGGTATCAGTACCGTGTTAGCCGAGCTTCAATAATCAAAAAATAAATAGATGATACCGTTCTGTGGCTAACGAAATGCTTTTATTTGTGCAAGCTTTCGAGATACACTGATCTCTTCTTCCGGCGATGTTACAATGAATGAAGCAAGCAAAATGTATACTTAACAACAGTGTCTACTGTTACCTTTTGGGTACTGCGCAATGGTTGTTCTGTTTTTTATGTTTTCAAATCTGGTTCTGCTATTTCAAAGGATTTAAGTGCATTGGACTTTGGACATAATATCTCCATCATCAAGATTCTGGGTCTTCATTCATCTTGTCAGGTCTAAATATCTGATAGTGCGCCAAGGAATATCTGTTTTGTCCATTGTCTGTTTTTTTTTTTTGTTATTTGTATATCTCTTACTAAGATAAATACATGAATAAAGTGAAAGTCCCCATTACAGAGGTGCAACAGTATAAAACTAGGGACCCCTGAACTATAAACAAAATAAATGGAGACGTTCACCTGCAGGACCAATGAACCCAATACCCAACACCCAGACTACTACACATACAACTAAAGAAATCACCCAAGACACGAAATGTGAAGAGAGTGGTAAGTGCCTAATATTGAGGGAATCCATAAAATGAAATAATATGCATGTTAGAATTCAGATGGGTGTTCACATCATAGAAAACACCCCAACTTCAGATCCTCGTTGAGTCCATGTGGTGCTACAGTCCTTAGCTCAAAGATGAGTCTGGCCTCATTTTTTAACAAAAGTCTATTCCTGTCACCACCCCGTGAGGGTATAGGGACTTGTAGAATGGGCATACAGCGAAACGTTGCCAATGAATGTCTCAAGTTTCTGAAGTGCTTCGCAACTGGAAAGCATTTGAATTCCTGGTCATCAGTGTTAGCCTGTAGAGCTTTTCTAACTGTAGAACGGTGGATGGCTATACGTTCTTTCAGGTGCCACAACCTCTGACTGGAATCAGTTGTATGGAGGTTGTGGCACCTCCCCCAGAGCTCACTTCACCGCCCCCTTTTAATGGTGGATCTTCTCATTTTGCTGCAGGTAAGGAATCTATTATGGTTCTTCCCCCTCATACCGAGGTATATGGAACAGAATGCAGTGTAGTGTAGGACTGGCACTTATTATGGTTTACCTTGACGATTTGGTGTGCAAGCTTATGATGCTTTGGCCAAAATATCTAACTAAAAAAACATATTTTATTATTATTAGTATTAGCATTATTATTAGTACTGAAGCATTATTTCTTGTAATTAATACCATGTATGTTTTGTCATTTGGATGTAGCACTGGGCACCCCCTGTCATTTGTTATATATATACAAAAAACAAAAGAAAAACAGGCGCACTCCTAGTGTAATAAAGTCTAAAAAGTTTTTATAGGACTGTAAAATATAAAAAACGCACTCACAAACAGTGTAATATTTAAAGCATGTATGAGATATACTCAATCGCCTGAGAGCTGCAGGGGTCCACGCCAAAACGTCCCGTTGGTGCCACCTCTGGTGTGTCCGTTGAAATAGCAGTATGTATTGGTGCTTCAGGAACCGGATGATGTCAGACTCAGTGTCTCGGACAGAGACTCCCTCCGGCTACACCTCCTTCAGCTACCACTGCTCACAAGCAGACAACCGCAGTACCGGAATGATGGAACTCCCATGCAAATTTGCAATAGCCTCAGAATGAGCTCTCCGTTCGTGTAGGATAAAATCAGCTACAAACTCGCCACTTTGGAAAACGCCCTACGCGTTTCGTCACTGAAGACTTTGTCAGGGATTAAATTCATTGGTCAATGGATGTCCTTTATACCCATTCAGTTGCTGTGATTGGCCAGTGTGAGTAATGGGTGGGTACTTCCACTTACACAAAATTAACCCTATTTCATTGCTGGACAATATTGTCAGTTAAACTCCTAGATTACTAGAGCCTATTACGAACATATTGATTCTTAACATATTCTAGACAATATTAAAAATAAATAGATACAATATGGACAATATACAGAAGATACATTCTTGAAAAACTAAGGATGAATATAAAAAATATATAAAATAAATAAAAAATATATATAAAATAAATAAAAATATGAAAATATAAAAATATATAAACCTGGCAGTTAAACAAAAAATTGAACAATACATAGGCATAATTGAGGTACATATAACCTGGAAAGGAGGGGGAGGGGGAGGGGGAGTGGGGGGAGGGATAGGGAAATATGGGAAAAGGAAAATGACAAAGGGATAAAATTACAATTCATTATTGGTAACCATCAAAGTCATCATAGACCAAAAAGAGCAAGATCAGGTACAGAAGAAACCTCAAGACTGACGGGGGCCACAATACCCTAATAATATAATAATATACGTATAAACTTTGTAAATATATCCAAAATAAATATATATATTATATGTGTATATATAGTGATGCCCATACCACGGTGCAGTCTCTTTAAGCCCAATTTAAGGCCGGAAACACTGTATTTTCTAAGCAGGTGTTTATTTACAGAACAGGGATCAAATCAAACAATGGGCCCATCGTCCCTTTAAGAAAACCAAATAATAAAATCAAATCCTATTTCCGTTAACTAACTTTTCTTCAGTCCTCTCTAAAGACCGCTGGCCAACTATACTGGTTCCCAGCTAAAACATGCCCTGGCATATGGAACAATCTACACAGTCTTTGCACACGGAAATAACAAAGGGGTTCTGCTTATCTGTTTGTAAGTCCTCCGGAGCAGAAGTCCCTGGTTCAGCAAATCCTTGTCGTCCTTTCCTTCTTAGGGGTACTCGGCCCAACATGAGCCCAGAGAAACTCCTCTGTAGGTTCCTCTGTAACCAGCTTCCGCAGCTTGGGAGCACTTCTGCAGCTGGGGAGCACTTCTATCTCCCCCCCACCCTTCTCTGGGGAAAACAGTCTCTCGCTCTGTGACTCTAAGCATGGCTCTCTCACTCTCTGTGGCAGCATGGCATCACTCTGTGTTTGCCTTAAACAGTTCTATATTCACTGAGCTAGTCCATCCTGATTAATTAGCCCACAGGTGAACAGCCATTACAGAGAGGATTAACTCTGTGTGAGCTTCACCCTCTGCTCCTCCTCTCTCTCCCATTGGTGTTCCCTCCTTTATAACACCTGTCTGTCCTCTAGCTCATTGCTCTGCATAGCTTCTTGTAACTTCTTTGTGTGCAGTCCTATGCTTGGCTCACCTGTGTCTTTCAGCATTTGTTCCTGCTCCTGCTTTCCCTTGGATCTCCCTGGCTTGAACTCTGCTTTGTACTGGATTACCCTGCTCTCTCCTGCCCTTGAACCCTGCTAACGGATACGACCTTGCTGCCTTCTGTTATCCCTGGACTCTGGCTTACGGACATCACTATCCTGCTCTCTATTGCCCTAGACTCTGGCACACGGACATCACTATCCGAACTCTGAATCCCAAGGCGTTGCAAGTATACCTTAACCATCTTTCTACAGGCCCGGCAACACACTACCACACTCTTGGCACGCCCTCACTGCTGTGTGTGCGTGATTTAACCCTACCCACCTCAGTACTGGGGACTGGCCAGGTCTGCGGGCATACATGCATTACATTATGCAGAGCCCAACAAATGCAGACCCCCCTGAGGTGGGTCAAGGTGTTTCTTTGGAACATTTACAATTTGTGAGAAACCAGCTGACCACTGTTTCCCAGCAACTTGCTAACCTCTCTATCCAGGGGACTCCAGTGGCTCCATCAACCCCTGTCACTATGGCTTATGGTACTGCTGGACCCCGTATTCCACCTCCCAACCAGTATGATGGGTACCCTCTCGCTTGCTGCGGATTTCTAAACCAATGCGAGGTGCAATTCGAAATGTCTCCCTCTCAGTTTCCTACCGGCCGCTCTAAGGTGGCTTACATTTACGCCTTGCTCATCGGCAACGCCCTCTCTTGGGTTTCTCCTCTCTGGGAACATAAGACTGAATTAACCCAAGATTACCCTAAATTTAGGCATGAATTCCAGCAAGTGTTTGACACTCCTGCACGACGGGAGACGGCCGCCTTTTCTCTTTTTCATATCTCACAGGCTCGAAGATCTGCTGGCAAGTACACGATCAAGTTCCGTACTCTCGCCGCGGAGATGCAATGGAATGATGAGGCACTCGCCGCTGCATACTGGCACGGTCCCTCTGACACCTTGAAGGATGATCTTGCAACTCATGCCCGGCCTTCCTCACTGGAGGAACTGATTACTCTCAGTATACCAGAAAACTAGATCTTTACGGTCCATTTTTATTGCTCTATATTTACAAAAGAAAATTTAACTTTTGCAGGCCATAGCAAGAATATAACAAATTAAATCAATTAAAGTTATTTTCCAGGACATTTGGGTGTAGAAAATATCTTCAAATCTTCATGACAATTACTCTCAGGACCAACGCACCCAGGAACGACGGCATGAGAGACACTGTTCCCGTTCTCTTTCTTCCCCTGTTGTCTCTCACACGTCGCCCTCTTCACCCCTCCTGGCATTGGACGCCCCAGAGCCGATGCAAATCGGTAGCCAACAACTTCGGGCTGCGGAGAGAATGAGACGCCGTCAGAAGGGACTCTGCTTCTACTGTGGTTCTTCGGAACATCGCCTCCAGAACTGTCCCTGAAGCCGGGAAATGGGAACACCCAGTAAAGGTAGAGGGGCTTTTACTGGGTACTGTCTCTTCTTGCCCCTCTCTCCCTGAGGATCTCCCAAAGAAGTTCATGCTTCATGCAACGCTGGCGGGCCCTGACCTCCTATTGGAAGTAAAAGCTTTCTTTGAATCTGGATCTGGCGGTAACTTCTTGAATCACACCTTCGCCTCTGAGAACCAAATTCCCCTGGTCAAGCGGAAAGCACCCATTGGCCTCGAGGCTATTGATGGTCACCCGCTCCAGCCAGCATTCATCATCTGGGAGTCCATCCCTCTCACTTTGACCTTGGCCGACGGTCATAAGGAGGTAATAGTTTTTGATATCTTCCATTCTCCCACTGTTAAGCTTATTTTAGGATTGCCTTGGCTGCAATTCCACAATCCGCGCATTGATTGGACCGGCACCTTAACTATCCAGTGGCCTTCCTCCGCTGGGTCAGTCTCTACTTTTCCTCCTGTTGCGGTGCTCGCCGGTTTGGATTCCGTTCCTTCCAATCTCTCGATTCTCCCGACAGTGTATCATGAATTCCTGGATGTGTTCAACAAGGTACAGGCTGAGGTTCTGCCTCCCCATCGTCCATACGATTGTCCTATCGATTTAATTCCAGGAAACATCCTCCCGAAGTCGAAATCTTATCCCTTGTCCGTTTCTGAAACTGAGGCTATGACGTCTTACAGCCAAGAAAATTTGGAGAAAGGATTCATCCGCAATTCTACCTCCCCCTCTGGGGCAGGCTTCTTCTTTGTGAAGAAGAAGGATGGATCACTAAGACCCTGTATCGACTTTAACGGACTCAACAAAATCACGGTAAAAAAATGTTACCCCCCTTCCCCTAATCTCTGAACTTTTCAATCGCCTCCAAGGAGCCTCTATCTTCTCCAAGCTTGATTTAAGAGGGGCCTATAATCTCATTCGTATAAGGGAGGGGGACGAGTGGAAAACCGCGTTAAATACGCGATCTGGACATTATGAATATCTAGTAATGCACTTTGGTTTATGCAATGCTCCTGCCGTCTTCCAAGAGTTCATGAACGACATCTTCCGGGATGTATTGGGAACATTTGTTATCGTATACTTGGATGACATTCTCATTTTTTCTAAAAACTTAGATTAACACATTTACCATACCAAATTGGTGCTTTCTAGGCTCCGTGCCAACCGCCTATACGCCAAGATGGAGAAATGTTTGTTCCACCAGACGTCTACTGCCTTCCTAGGCTATATTATTTCTAACCAAGGTTTTTCTATGGACCCAGAGAAATTGAAGTCTGTCCTCGACTGGCCACTGCCAAATTCTCTCAAGGCCGTGCAGCGTTTTCTCGGCTTTGCCAATTATTACAGGAAATTAATCCGTAATTTTTCTTCCATTGCTCTCCCCATTACTGCCTTGACCAAAAAAGGCGCCGATCCCACGTCTTGGTCCTCCGAAGCCATTGACGCATTCGAGTTTCTCAAAAAAGCCCCATGCTTCGTCATCCTGATACCTCTCTTCCCTTCACATTGGAAGTTGATGCCTCAGATGTGGGAACCGGTGTAGTTCTTTTTCAGAGATCCTCTCCCCAAGAAAAACTCCATCCTGTGGTTTTTTTTCTCGGAAATTCTCGTCTGCCGAGAGAAATTATGATGTTGTGAATGTGAGCTATTGGCCATTAAATTGGCTCTTCAGGAGTGGAGGCATCTTTTAGAAGGCACCTAGGAGCCTATTGCCATCCTCACCGACCACAAAAATTTGCTGTATATCAAGGGGGCTGGACGATTAGGATCCCGTCAGGCCTGTTGGTCTCTTTTTTTCCCCGTTTCGTATATTCCGGGTGCCAAAATTATCAAAGCAGACGCTCTCTCTCGCCAGTTCGCCACGGAGAACAAATTCAATGAGTCCACGGAACCTATCCTTCCTGCCAAGTGCATAATCTCTGCCAATAATTTTGATGTGTTGGAGGAAATCAACAAAGCCCAGGTTCACATTCCCAGCAGGTTCAGGGTACCAGAGGGACGCTTATACGCAGCTCCACGAATTCGCCACAAGATCTTACTTTGGAGACATTCTTCTAGATCGCCCGGTCATCCAGGCTTCAAGAGGACAGCGGATCTTATTAAACGGACCTTTTGGTGGCCTAAGATGAACAAGGACATTTTTGATTTCACTAGTGATTGTCCGGTATGTGCCCAGAGTAAATCTGCCCATCACAAACCTTCGGGTCTTCTCATGCCTCTTCCCATTCCGGCGCAACCTTGGAAACACATCTCTATGGACTTCATTGTCGAACTTCCAAATTCTAAAGGAATTAATACCATTCTTGTTGTTGTAGACAGATTTTTTAAACACTCACACTTTAGTCCCCTCAAGGGTCTTCCTAATTCTGCTACTTTGGCCGATATTTTTTCCAAGGAAATTTTCAGATTACACGGTGTTCCCATTTCTATTGTTTCTGACAGAGTTCTCAATTCATCTCTAAGTTCTGGCGTGCGTTTTCCCAGAGACTTGGGATTTCCCTTCTTTTTTCTTCTGGATATCACCCTCAGACCAATGGTCAGACAGAAAGGATAAATCAGACCTTAGAGCAGTATCTCAGATGTTTCGTCTCCAAATCTCAAGACAACTGAGTGGATCTGCTACCATGGGCCGAATTTGCTATCAACTCTCTTAAAAATGAATCTACGCAAGAGTCCCCTTTCTTCATTAATTTCGTTTTTCACCCTAGCAGCCTTCCCCTCTCCTCCCCCCCTTCTGGTGTTCCCGTAGCGGACTCTCATGTTTCTACCCTTCAGAATTCTTGCAGGAGGATCCTTAAGACCCTACAAACTGCCATCTCAAGACAAAAAACAAAGGCAGATCGACGTCATCAACCGGGCCCTTCGTTCAAACCCGGAGACAGAGTGTGGTTGTCCACAAAAAATATAAGGCTCAAGACCCCCGTCTCCAAAGTTGTCTCCGAGATTTTTGGGCCCCTTCAAGATATTAGAGAAGATCAATCCGGTCACATACCGGTTGGCACTTCCTCCCACCATGAGGATTCCTTCCGTATTCCATGTATCCCTACTCAAACCTTTCATCCAGTGCTCTCACTTCCCGGACCGTTTCCGAAAACCCAACCCGGTGACCACTCTCGGACAGCAAGAATACAAAATTCACTCCATAATGGACTCCCGTTGGTCCAGAGATAAACTGCAGTTCCTCTTCCATTGGAAGGGGTATGGCCCAGTGGAGCGTTCATGGATTCTGTCACGTCACATTCATGCTCCGAGACTCCTCCGGCAATTCCATCAGAAATTTCCCCAGAAGCCATGGCAGAATCGCCCGGATATCAATCCTCAAGAGGGGGATACTGTGACGGTTCAGGGAATTCCTTCCTCTCCATGTGTCCCTGGCTCTGCACTTCCCCCTGCCTCTGATATCCCTTCCTTGCCTCCTCGCTCTTTTTCCCCTTCCTCCTCCCGCATCCGTCCCTCTGCGGCATCCCCTGATGCTCTCCCAGCATCTGCGCGCATTCCCCACAGGGTGCGCGCATGTTCGCAAACTCCCGATCCCCTCCGCAGTACTCCCTGCTCGCGGCCTCCCTCTGTCTCCCCTCCAGTCCCCTTACCTCCTGCATTCTCTCCTCCGGTTCTCTCTCCTCCCTCGGCGGGTGCCCCCGCAGCGTGGCACTCCGCACGCCTCTTGACACAGCCTGTGTGCGCGCACCCTAAACTTACAGAGGGCGCGCGCACACGCTCCTCTTGTAAACCTCCCCAGACCTCTGGCTCTGCCTCCCATGCTGTACAAGCTGTATCTCTCTCTGGTTCACCTGTCTCCTCCCTCTCTCCTTCTCACCTATCCCTGCTGCCTCTTACTTCACCCTCTGCTCCTCCTCTCTCTCCCATTGGCGTTCCCTCCTTTATCACCCCTGTCTGTCCTCTAGCTCATTGCTCTGCATAGCTTCTTGTAACCTCTGTGTGGGCAGTCCTATGCTTGGCTCTCCTGTGTCTTTCAGCATTTGTTCCTGCTCCTGCTTTCCCTTGGATCTCCCTGGCTTGAACTCTGCTTTGTACTGTATTACCCTGCTCTCTCCTGCCCTTGAACCCTGCTTACGGATACAACCGTGCTGCCTTCTGTTATTCCTGGACTCTGGATTATGGACATCACTATCCTGCTCTCTATTGCCCTAGACTCTGGCACACGGACATCACTATCCGAACTCTGAATCCCAAGGCGTTGCAAGTATACCTTAACCATCTTTCTACAGGCCCGGCAATGCACTACCACACTCCGGGCACGCCCTCACTGCTGTGGGTGCATGTTTTAACCCTACCCACCTCAGTACTGGGGACTGGCAAGGTCTTCGGGCATACAGGCATTACAATTAAGAACCTCCTGCTGGGCAGCAATAGAGTCCAATGTAGCACCTCGCTCAATCTTCAGAGCCACGGGCTCCTTGCCCAAGTTACGCTTTTGTTTCCCTGACATCTTGTGGCCAGCACGCTCAGACTCTAGATCCTTTCAAGACTTGAAGCTGTCCTTCTGCATTTCTTTTTCCACTCAGTGATTCCACATCTCTCGGCTGATTCAGAGCAAGTCTTAGACCTGTTTCCCTTTTTCATTTCTGGCCTGCATCCGTCGGTACTCCTCCCGGACCTTGATCAGCGCCCGCTGCAGCTGTGTCCTCTCATTGGCCATATGGTCCAGCAGCTTGTGGGCATTGGCCATCTCGCTCTCATAGCGCAGTGTCAGGTCAGCCACTTGACGGAAGAACACCTCCACGCTCTCTTATTTTTTGGAGAGCTGTATCTTTAGCTCAGCCACCTGTGTCTGCAGTTCTGCAATTATATCCTGCAATACTCCTATCAGGGCCTTCATCTCTTCCTGTTGCATACTCTGGGTTTGCGTCAGTGCATCCTTCAGATTTTGTGTCTCTTCAGTTTTTCCCGCTGGGATCGCTGCTGCCTCTGTTATCCACACCTCTTTCTCCTGGACTTTTGGGGATGGAGCAGCCTCTCTTCTTCTCCAGCTCTTTCTCCAGCTTCAGGTTATCCTCCTTTAGAGTTGTGAGTTGCTGGGACGTGAGTTCAGTTATCTGCTTTAGCTCTAGACTTTTCTGCAAGTTTAATTCTGTAACCCTTTTATCCAACTTCAAATTTTTAGACTCCAAGGTTTTGAAGTTCTTTATTTTTTCATATTCTGCTTCAAGGAATGGTTGTGAGATTTCAGGTTTGTCCGTGTTGGTTGGGAAATAAGTTGCGTTAGGTTAAGTGACTTGATTTGTATCTGGATTTTGTTGTTTTCAGTCTCGAGCCAATTGTAATTGAAATCCCCAAGAACTTTCAGCTCCCTCTTCTCATTCAGAGAGGAAATTGAGCAAAGAAACTGGGTGATATCAGTCTGGGATTGTAGTGGGGCTTTAGGGGGGAGGTAGATGCCAGCAATAAGAATGGGCTTAAAAAAGGAGAGGCTGATTTTGACAACTAGGATTCAAAAGAAGGTGGTCTTGTGGGGCAATTTAGGAGCATAAATTGTAAGGTTTCTGAAATATAAAATAACACCCCCCTCCTGTCTTTGACCTGTTTCTCCTTGAAATGGAGTATCCCTGAATAGTGATAGTTGCATCAAGGGTTTTAGGAGCTAGCCATGTTTCTGTGATAATAATGATTTTGGGTTTATGCATAAGGCACCATGCCCTTATTTCATCGAGTTTGGGCAACAGTTTCCAGATATATATATGGGCAACAGATAGACCTTTTGGTAATTTGAAGGGGGTATTCTCAGGGGTAAAGGACAGAGTTGAAAAGGGAGGACCGAGGTTACATTCAACATCACCTGCTAACGAGAGTAACAGTATAATTAGACATTTGAGTAGTTTGCAAGTTGTAAATTTGTGATGTTTACCATTGGGATGAGTAGTGATTGATGTGCTGGTTTTCAGAGTTCTCCACCAACATTAGTTGGTGCAAGGCTTTTCAGTACATAGTGCAAGGCTTTTCAGTAATCCAGGGTGAATGGTGATATTGGGTGTGAGACAGGAGGGAGGAGTTTGTGTTGGATAGAGAGAGGAACATTTCCACGAGGCCACAAGAAAGAGCAGTGTTGAATAACAAGCAGGTTCATTTTGACAGAGGTAGGTTATGAAACAAAGCTTTTGTGAGCTAAGTGAGTGTGTGCAGAGTAAGCAGCAAAGGTGTGCCTTTTCATTGCCAAAATGTTCTGCTGCCTTTTTAATGCCAAGGTCTGTCCAAGGTTTGCAGAGGGATTTGGGGGAGATGGGAGAGGCAGTCAAATGTTGGGAGAGGCAGCAGTAAATAAAGTGTATATAGGGGTGTGACGGGAGGGGTAACTAGGCTATAGAATAAAGGTCAAGCCCATTTGTTTACCCCTGCTCTGCTTTGTGAATAAGGATCCCAGAGAGTTAGCTCTTGGACTCTCTAACATTGTATAATCACATTGTACTTTGTGTAATAAAACCATATTTTGTGTTTTTTACCTTTTCTGGGTATGCTATCAAGCAGGGATTGCTAGTGTATGAGTTTCAACAGGGTTTTTGTGGAGGAACCATTTACAGAATATATCTAGAAGGCTGGGGTCCAGAGTTACCAGGTCCCCAATAAATGAACCCGGGAATCATGCCTGACTCTCGGATACATGTAGACACCTTGTCCCAGCAATATTTCCCCTTGAAAATGTAAGCGTGACTCACCACTAGGGTACAGCCCAGAAAGGAGAATGCGGCACAGGGATAAATATGTGTTCCTCTAGCTGAGGGAATCCCTAGGTTAAGGTGGATACCCCAGCTGGTGCCAATGTGTCCCACAACTAGTATAGGGTTTGTGGGTGCCCAACGTTTAAGGTTGGGGAGACTCTGAGAGTCCAAACTGAGTCAGAGGGAAAGTGTGTGGGAAATAAGGCAAGCAGAAATAAAATGACAAAATTGTTCATTTTCTGTTCCCTGTACCCCAAAGACTTTCACCTAATGTCCCACATAGCTGAAGGGGATCCCCAAGACTCAGTGTGTATTAAAATATCGTTTTAAAACGTTTAAACATTCGGAACCAATGTCCAAACAGGCACCTTGGACAAACCCATAGGTGCCGGTAAGTCTGCTGGACATCAAAAGCAGCCAGAGGATGCCCAGAGGTGTGAATGGTATATTTGGTCAGCGGGGAAAGACAGAGTACTAGGTCTGGAGATCAGTCTCCGGGATGTCACTTCATCTGCCAGACCTAGGGGCACCTGCCCAGCGGATGGCATTGGGATAGCTGGGGGGAGATGTGGCAGACATGCGCATGTCTCTTGGCTATTTCCCATTTCCCTCTGACCCTGATTTTCTACCTGCCTTGGTTCTGATTGGCTGCTTGACAAAGTTCCCACGCGCTGATTAGCTGTCTGGTCTGCTTCAATTTTGTGAAAGAAGTAGAGAATACTATAAGAAGCTGTGAGCCAATCAGATTGTGATTGATCCCCTTGACTGTAAAAAAACACTAGATGGCGCTCTACTGCACCACAAGCAGTGAAAATGAAATCTTATGCAAAAATTGTGCAGTGATAACAAAATTCAAATAATAAACAGTGAATTATATATGACAGTGAAATAAAGGCAAAAACAACTTATCACTCGACCCCGACAAAAGACTGTTCCAGAAGTCTTGCAGCAATGGTGTAGAGGAAGTTCCAGGGGAGAGTCGCCGTATGCACATAAAAAGAAAAAAACAGTGGATAGTGTAATATGTGCAAAACAGAAAGTGAATCCCTGCGCTTCTCCCATAGGGATAGCAATCAATGGGGAATATATATATATGTATGGTGTAAATACCTATAAGAAAAAAGGAGACTTTTGGTATACATCCTTTGATCAAATAATGCCAAGCCTGCTAACCACGTCAAGGTAAGTCTCTTTAGCAGGTCCCTACGCTAAATGCATACTAGTGTTATGTGAAATAAGCCCAGAAGGGGTTAAAATATCAAAGCATATGCTTGTATAACCTAGTGCAATTAAAAACTGGTATATACCAGTACAGATACTCACATGTAAGTGAAGTGGAATAAGGGGACCTTGCTAGGAGATTATATACCTAGAAGAGGAGGGGCTGGCCTGCCACAAACTGCTCAATAAGCAGTTGCAGGTGATTGGCTAAATATATTAAATTACACCATAGTAGTGTTGCCCTCTAGGAGCGTGCTGCAAAGGATTAAAATCGGCCCAACAAATAATGTAAAACAAATATAATCACTGCGCTTCTCCATGTAAAGAGCATGCAGCTAGTGAAGGAAATGGCCATACAAATGTGCAAAACAGAAAGTGAATCCCTGCGCTTCTCCCATAGGGATAGCAATCAATGGGGAATATATATATATATAGTATGGTGTAAATACCTATAAGAAAAAAGGAGACTTTTGGTATACCTCCTTGATCAAATAATGCCAAGCCTCTAACCACGTCAAGGTAAGTCTCAATAGCAGGTCCCTACGCTAAATGCATAATATGTTATGTGAAATAAGCCCAGAAGGGGTTAAATATCAAAGCTATGCTTGTATAACCTAGTGCAATTAAAAACTGGTATATACCAGTACAGATACTCACATGTAAGTGAAGTGGAATAAGGGGACCTTGCTAGGAGATATATACCTTGAGAGGAGGGGCTGGCCTGCCACAAACTGCTCAATAAGCAGTTCAGGTGATTGGCTAAATATATTCAATTACACCATAGTAGTGTTGCCCTCTAGGAGCGTGCTGCAAAGGATTAAAATCGGCCCAACAAATAATGTAAACAAATATAATCACTGCGCTTCTCCATGTAAAGAGCATGCAGCTAGTGAAGGAATGGCCATACAAATGTGCAAAACAGAAAGTGAATCCCGCGCTTCTCCCATAGGGATAGCAATCAATGGGGAATATATATATTGTATGGTGTAAATACCTATAAGAAAAAAGGAGACTTTTGGTATACATCCTTTGATCAAATAATGCCAAGCCTGCTAACCACGTCAAGGTAAGTCTCAATAGCAGGTCCCTACGCTAAATGCTATATGTTATGTGAAATAAGCCCAGGGGTTAAAATATCAAAGCATATATACCGTTTTTAATTGCACTAGGTTCTACAAGCTACTTTGATATTTTAACCCCTTCTGGGCTTATTTCACATAACACTAGTATGCATTTAGCGTAGGGACCTGCTATTGAGACTTACCTTGACATGGTTAGCAGGCTTGGCATTATTTGATCAAAGGATGTATACCAAAAGTCTCCTTTTTTCTTATAGGTATTTACACCATACATATATATATATATATATATATATTCCCCATTGATTGCTATCCCTATGGGAGAAGCGCAGGGATTCACTTTCTGTTTTGCACATTTGTATGGCCATTTCCTTCACTAGCTGCATGCTCTTTACATGGAGAAGCGCAGTGATTATATTTGTTTTACATTCTGAATACATGCCTTAAACTTTCCTTAAACTAGCCCCAGTATTTCTGCATTGATTAATGGCCTATCAGATTAACAGCGGGGGTCCCTGGCAGTCCCATTCAAACTGAATTGGACTGCCAGGGATCCCTGCTGTGTTAATCCTATGGGTCGTTAGTCAATGCAGAAATTCCTTTTAATGTGCCTCATACTAGCCCAGCACATACCCAGCACATACCCAGCACATACCCAGAATGTAACCCAGCTAGTTTACGGCAAATGTTAGAATAAATGTTGCCTCTACTGTACCTGCGTTTTTGTTTGGGGGGTCGGAACTTCTTTCAGGGCAGCTACCTTGTCGGCTAGTGGCCTTACTTTTCCACCTCCCACTGCATACCCTAAATATTTGGTTTCCGCTTTACCTAAGGCACATTTCTTAGGGTTGGCTGTGAGCCCTGCCTCTCTTAGAGATTTGAGGACCGCTTTCAGCCTATTTAGATGGGCCCGCCAATGTTTACTATAAATGACAATGTCATCTAGGTAGGCTGTGGCATAAGTCCTATGGGGCCTCAGTACCTTATCCACGAGTATCTGAAATGTGGCTGGGGCTCCATGCAGTCCAAATGGCATTGTCACAAACTGGTATAAACCCATGGGAGTGGCAAAGGCTGTTTTGCATTTGGACTTTTCCTCTAAGGGTATTTGCCAGTATCCTTTTGTCAAGTCCAACGTGGATATATATTCCACGTTACCAAGGGCGTCAATTAATTCGTCCACCCTTGGCATCGGATATGCGTCAAACTTGGATACCGCATTGACCTTTCGGAGGTCCTCACACAATCTCACCTTCCCATCGGGTTTAGGGACCATAATTAGTGGACTACACCACTCACTGCATGATTCCTCAATCACTCCGAAGTGTAACATTTCTTGTACCTCCTTCTCTACCAGAGCCCTACGACTTTCAGGCAACCTATAAGGACGGGAACGTACTTTTACCCCAGGTGCTGTCTCAATTGCATGGGAAATTAAGTTAGTTTGTCCTGGTAAGTCAGAAAAAACATCCTGGAATTGTGTAATTATTGCTAACATGTCCCCTTTTTGTTCATAGGAGAACTGTTTACCCATTGGGATTTTATCATCACTCACGATGTTCTCCCGTGGAGGCTGAGGACCCAAGTCCGTTTCCTCCTCCACCGAGTGGATGAATAGAGACCGCTGCATCTTCCAGGCTTTCAGCAAGTTCACATGGTAAATTTGTTTACCCTTCCTGGACCCTGGTTGAGCGATCTCGTAATCCACATCACCCATACGGCGGAGTACTTCAAATGGGCCCTGCCATTTGGCCAGGAGTTTACTCTCGCAACTGGGTAACAATAACATCACCTGGTCTCCTGGGTGAAACACTGTCATGTGAGCATTCTGATTGTAATGTCTCTCCTGACTGTCCTGGGCTGATCTAAGATTCTCCCTGGCAAAATGGCCGACCACATCTAGGCGCTTCCTAAGGTCTAGTACATATTGCAGGCTATTCTTAGAAGGGGACTGCTGTTCCTCCCAGGACTCCTTTAGGAGGTCTAGGATACCCCGGGGTTAGCAGCCATAGAGCAATTCAAATGGAGAGAATCCCGTGGAGGCCTGGGGAACTTCCCGCACTGCAAACAGCAGAAAAGGGAGAAGTTCATCCCAGGCTCTCTTCTCTGAATCTACAAATTTCCTCAGCATCCCTTTTAGAGTTCGGTTAAATCTTTCCACCAATCCGTCAGTCTGTGGATGGTAGACCGATGTCCGAACAGACTTGACCTCTAGTAACTTTAAGACATCCTGCATCAGTTTAGCCATGAAATTTGTACCTTGGTCTGTCAACTTAACCTGGGGAAGTCCAACCCGTGAGAACAGTTCCAACAACTTGTTGGCTACTTGCTTCGCCGTTGCTGTTCTCAGGGGGAATGCCTCAGGATACCTTGTTGCATAGTCCACTATTACAAGGATAAACCTGTGTCCTTTCGCAGAAGGTTCTAGAGGTCCTACCAAGTCTACCCCAATCCTCTCAAAGGGAACTGACACCAAGGGTAGAGGAACCAAAGGGGCTGGTTTTTGTCCTTATGGACTAGTTAGCTGGCACTCCGGACATGCTGCACATAGCTTAGCAATATCACTATGCATCCCTGGCCAATAGAATCGGGATGAAATACGGTCCAATGTTTTATCCCTGCCCAGGTGACCACCCCAAGGGACAGTATGGGCTAGAGTGAACACAGATTTAACAAACGCCTTGGGAACCAATATCTGTCTGGTGACCTCCCCTGTTTGTATCTGCCTATTTACCCTATATAGGATATCCTTTGATAGCTCAAAATGGGGGAATACTATCAACCCCTGTGCATCTAAAATCTGTTCATCAATTTTCACCACCTTGTCATACTGTCTAGCAAGGACTGGGTCTTCCCTTTGCTTCTGGCGAAAGTCAGGGAGGTACAGGTCTGGTAAATCTCCAGGGCCCATATCCCCCTCCCTTTGGCCATCCCCAGCCATCACATGTGACCTCTGACTACTAGAATGGTCACCTTGAGACCCAGATTTCTGCAACCAGTCCTGTTTGTCCAAGCGTCTTTGCTTCCGAGTCTTTTGAACCCAGTGTCTACTGGGAAAAAGGTCTGCCGAGAAGGGGAACAGTTCGCCAGGGTTCTCCTGAGCCCTAGAAGGAGGCTCCTCGTGAAAGACTGGGGCCATTAGGTCCGAAAAGAAAGGCCAGTCCTGACCGAGCACAATGGGGGCAGGGAGCCAAGGAGCGACTCCTACTTCGAGGTAAGCCTCCTGACCTTTTAACCATAGCCGGATTTTGGCCGTCGGATAGCGTTTTACATCGCCGTGTATACATTCTATGCTCCATGGGGAGTCAAAAGAACACACGTAGGCGGTAACAGTTCCTGGAGGACCAGAGTTTTCCCAGAGCCCGAATCTACAAGGGCCTGGACGTTTTTTCCCCCAATCAGGGCTGGAAGTAGCCAGGGCTTGTAATTTTCCTCAGTAAAAGCCGAGGCGACGGTTCTGCTGAATGAACAATCTATCAGTGGACAGTCCACATACCGGTGGCCTTGTTCTCCTTAGTGCACTCCTTGGGTTGTATCCAGTGCGTACATAAGTCCAATAATCGCTGAGCGAGGACCCGGGGTCTCATCTTAGCGGTGTACTTCATGTTCCGGAACTGCTGCCGGTAGGTCTCTGGTGTCAGACCTAAGCGATCTAGTATGGCGGCTTTTACTTGTCGGTAGTCCATTGCCTGATCTGCTGGGAGACCCTGATATGAGGCCTGGGCTTCTCCTATGAGGAGCGGGGCCAAAGCAGTTGCCCAGTGATCTGTAGCCCAGCCCTGAGCTTCGGCAACTCTTTCAAAAGTCAGTAAAAAAACCTCTGGATCCTCGTTCGGAGCCATTTTCCTGAGGAGTATCGAGGGTCTGCTTGCTAGTTTTGCACTGGCAGACCCTTGGAATTGGGTCAGCAGCTTGGTAATCCGCTCATCCTGTGCTGCTTGTAGTCTTTAATCTCTCTCCGCTTGCAGCCGGGCCTGCTCCTGCATTAACTGTCCCTGCTGTCTGGTTTGCTTGCACAGAAACTCTTTCAACATTTCTTCCATTCTTGTGTGTGTGTTTGTGGCCCTTTAACTGCAGGAGCCTTTTGAAAAAAACCATCCCACTTCTGACACCATATGTTGCAGGGTACATGCAACTACACACGTGGGTTTTCTTGACAAGGCTGTTTTATTTAGCCTTAAAAGATATACAGCACACAAAACAAAAATAGCTTTCCATCAGCAAAAACGAAAATGGCTTTTTCTTCAGCAAACCAAACAAAACAGTTTCTCTTTAGCAGACAGTTTATATATAAGGCAGCTACCCTTTTCTATGCAGGGGACAGACAGTTCACAATACAACTACACTACTGACACGTTTAATTCGAGCACGGCTAGCACCGCAAGCCGGGGGATGCCCCGGCGTGCTAGCCGCACTCCCTCAGCGTGCCGCGCATCACCGATGCGCGGTCACGCGTCATCGGGTGCCTGCGCCCCCTGCACGCGCGTCCAGGGCTCCCCGAGTCCCGCGATGTGGGGGACGGTGGCAGGGGGTTCTGGGGGACCCGGCGGACCCGGCAGCGGGAGGGAGAGCGCCCCGATCGGAGGGCGCTCTTCCGCTGCTTCGGCGCGCGCCCGGCACCCTCCGGCGCGCGCCAGGTTACTGCTGCGGCCGAGAACGGGCAAATGCTCGAATAAACTCGGCCGCAGCAGTACTTTGCTACTCAGACCTTGTTTTCAGGAATCTCTTTACTTCTTACTCCTCTCTCATCAACAGCCGCTTCCATGTGTCTACAGCCTGGGTTTTAACACACCTTGATTAGGCAGCTGGGTTCCAACTAAT
>WSYH01005896.1:8759-18800 GCA_036426205.1 Ascaphus truei
AATTCTCTCTCTCTCTCTCTCTCTCTCTCTCTCTCTCTCTCTCTCTCTCTCTCGTGAATTCTCTCTCTCTCGTGAATTCTCTTTCTCTCTCGTGAATTCTCTCTCTCTCTCGTGAATTCTCTCTCTCTCGTGAATTCTCTCTCTAGTGAATTCTCTCTCTCTCGTGAATTCTCTCTCTTCTCTTTCTCTCTCTCTCTCGTGAATGCTCTCTCTCGTGAATGCTCTCTCTCTCTCTCTGTCTCTCTCTCTCTGTCTCTCTCTCTCTGTCTCTCTCTCTCTCGTGAATTCTCTCTCTCTCTCGTGAATTCTCTCTCTCCGCATTATTTTCTGGCCTCCGATGTAATTGTAATTTATTTTAATGTTTTCGTTTATTTAATACAAATATGATGTTTTGCCTGTTTTAAGGAAAATATTAGGATATTCTGCTTGTTAATACACGGAGACACTACTTTTTGTTTGTTTTTCTAATGTTATAATGTGTAAATATTTAACAGTGGAAAACAAAGCCATTGGATATTTAAAGAAATCTTAATTAATGTTATTTTCAACATACAATTGGGTAAAGGGAGGAAACAGATGAATTCTTTATCAATGGAGTCTTTTT
The DNA here is from genome assembly GCA_036426205.1 of Ascaphus truei. Lineage (NCBI taxonomy): Eukaryota > Metazoa > Chordata > Amphibia > Anura > Ascaphidae > Ascaphus > Ascaphus truei. The sequence continues at coordinate 9,364 of WSYH01005896.1, forward strand.
CATAGAAATAATCTGTGTTTTCTTACTTAAGTATAAATATCCTATACAGTACTTAATATACCTAATAAGTTTTAGATACTAAAAGTGTTTTTAACGTTTCTATATGTTTCCATTCACTTTTTTAACTATTCTGCAGTTATTCCTTCTTCCTACAAGAAACAAATCGGAATATTATTTATTATCAAGATATGTTCCAAAGAGATTTAAAAGTTGCATTATTCGTTAACCTTTTCTATGCTAGGACAATTTCGTACTAAATATTATTAACTGGATGCTACAATTTCGAATTCTTTGTTTTTAAACATAACTGGTGAGATGAGTATGTGTGAGCACCTGATACAGTATTTATAATTTATTTATAATTAAATCAGGGCATATAAATATCAATAGATTTCAAATTGAACAACCAATGAGCTAGATGGTGTGTTGTATTTGATGAATGAAGAAGGTACACACACTCACACACATAAATAAATACATGATATATATATAGTGGCGTCAACAGAAGATGGGAATTTCCTTTCCAGTTTTGCCCGATCGGCCGCAGTAACAGAGCGTGGGACCGGCGCAGCGATGGAAGTGAGGGGTTACCCCGGCTCAGCTCCAGCTGTTTGCATTGACTGATTTTTGGTGTTTTCCTTTTTCGAAACGTACCGTAAACAAACGCGTTTAGCGAGCGTTCGGGCTTATTACATTAGGGCCAAGATGGGCATTTCCATCGCCCGTCTGGTATCAAGTCAATTAATTTAGATTACCGAGAGAATCGCAGAGCTGACACGTTTGTGGGATACTGGGGTGCCCCTGAACACTGTTGGGATAAGGGGGCCCACTGACACGTGTGTGGGATAAGGGGCCCACTGACACGTGTGTGGGATAAGGGTGGACCACGACACGTGTGTTGGGATATGGGGACCACTGGACACTTGTGTGGGATAAGTGTGGCCACTGAACCCTTGTGGGATAAGGGGGGGCCCCTGACAACGTGTTTTGGATAAGGGGCCCACGACACGTTGTGGGATAAGGGTGGCCCACTGACAAGTTTTTGTGGTAAGTGGTCCCACTTGACAAGTGTGTGGGATAAGGGGACCACTGACCAACGTTTGTTGGATAAGGGGGATGTTTCCCACTGACAACTATTTTTGGGATAAGGGGGCCCACTGACACGTGTGTGGATGAAGGTGGACCACTGACACGTGTGTTGGTAATGGGGCCCACTGACACTTGTTGTGTGGATAGAGGGGGGCCCACCTGACAGCGTGTGTTGGGATAAGGGGCACATGACACGTGTTGTGGGATAATGGGGAGCCACTGACACGTGTTTGGGATATGAGGGGGCCCACTGACACGTGTGTTGGATAAGGGGGCCCACTGACACTGTGTGGGGAATAAGGGGGCCCCACTGACCGTGTGTGGGATACAGGGGCCACTGACACGTGTGTGGATAAATGGGGCCACTGACACGTGTGTGGATAAGGCCCACTGACCACGTGTGTGGGATAAGGGGGCCCAACGACACATGTGTGGGAGAAAGGGGCCCAACTGACAAACGTGTGTGGGGATAAGGGGGCCCACTGACACGTTTGTGGGATAAGGGGGCCACGACAACGTTTGTGGCTATAGGGGCCCCCTGACACTTGTGGTGGCTAGGGGGGCACCCACTACACGTGGTGTGGGATAAGGGGGGCCCAACTGACACATGTGTGGGATAACGAGGGGGGCCCACTGACACGTGTGTGGGCTTTAAGGGGGGCCACTGAACCGTGTTGTGGATAAGGCGGCCCACCAACACGTGTGTGGTATAAGGGGGCCCACTGACACGTGTGTGGGATAAGGGGGCCCCCTGACACGTGTGTGAGATAAGGGCCCCCCCTGACATGTGTGTGGGATAAGGGGGCCCACCAACACGTGTGTGGGATAAGGGGGACCACTGACACGTGTGTGGGATAAGGGGGGCCCACTGACACTTGTGGGATAATGGGCCCACTGACGACGTGTGTGGGATAAGTTGGTGCCCACTACGTTTGTTGGATATAGGGGGCCCCCCTGCCCTGTGTTAGATAAGTGGCTGGCCCCCCGACACTTGTTTGGGATAAGAGAGGGGCGGCCCTGACAACGTGTGTTGGATGAGGGTGACCACGACACTAGTGGGTATAAATGGGCCGCACTGTGACACTTAAATGTGGAGAATAAGCCATAGTGGGGCCCCTTAACACGTGTTTGGGCTAAGGGGGCCCCCTACACTGTGTGGGATAGGGTGGCCCACTGACACGTGTGTGGATAATAATTTGGTACACTTTCGAAAGTCCGGAAGGAAATCGAAAGATAAAGGCGGAAGGGGGGCCCCTGACACGTGTGTGGGATAGGGGGGGCCGTCGGGATTTACAAAACTAGTTTTTTAAAAAAATAGGTTAAGAGACCCCGGCACCCCGGTCTCACACCAAGAAATATGACTGGGAGTGATCGACTTTGTATGAACACACAAGAAAGAGTCAAATATTCAGAATTGTCATTTTGTTAACCTTTGCTTAAAGGAGCAGTTCCACCCTTGCCCCCCCACCTGTTTTGTACCCTGTTCCACCCCCTGCCCCCCCCCTGTACCCCTGTTCCCCTGTTCTTCCATCACCACTCCACCCCGTCCCTCAACCTTCCTTTGAATTGCACCCCCTTCCACCCTATCTTCTTTTATACATGGACTGTGTGTAATATCAGCTCCAGGACAGTCCACCGGGTTCTTGCGTACATACCGGGAAAGGTAACCCCGCGTAGTAATTTCCCCCACGTGGAGTATTAAAAACGCCATTTTGTTTCCCGATAGTGGGGACAGCAATCCTGTGCTACATTGACAGTTGGTTAACTTGGAACCAGGGGTCAACCCGGCGTGTAAATAGTGGGTTTCAGCCGGCAGCAAACCCCCCCCCCCCCCCTGTCTTCCCATCCTGGAAAAAAAGAGGAGTAAATAAAGGTAGAGTAAAAAATGCTGAACGGGGAAGAAGTAGTCTTTAACTTTATTGTGTCATCGAGTTTGTTCCATCGCTGCACTAACAACGTTAGTGCAGTGGAGACAGGGATTACAAGGATAACCTCACAACAACCCACTCGGATGACACAAGTTTTATCATTTCGGACTTTCACTAGATGTTGCTTTCGCAGTCTACAAACAAACCATGTTGGTTCTGAAGCATGCAGATCATTGTTGGTTTTGACACCTTTATTGGAGACCAACGGTCGGACTTATTCAAACATGGAATTATAGTGTTGTATGGAGACTTATCCAACCTCGTCCAGGTCTTACCACTCAAGTCAAGTGTGACTTCTTCTTCATGCCTTTATTCGGTTTAACTTCTGTATCAAAACTTCAGTAGTATATTTAGGTATCAACTTCAAGGCAATTTGTGGCATTGAATTGATCATGAGAGGAGTATTTTCAGACTGTGTCCCCTGAATCATCTGTATCGAAGTACTTTTAACGGTCTACAGTATTTATCAAAGTTCGCAGCTGCCAATCATTGGGAAAAATCCATGAAGCAGCTATAGCTTATCAAAGGGACCACACCCCACTAGTTGCATTAACGGTGTATTGGTTCGTGGCTACACTGGTTGCATGGTCCATTTCTGGGCTTATAATAAAGTTAAACCGATTGTAGCTTGTTGCGGCCTTTAGCTGATAGGAAAAAGTTTGAAGTGATGCACAGATTTTAATGGGATAATATCAAATATCTTCTCATTCATCTTTCCTTTAGGTTCCGTAAAAACTTCTCCCCGCCAATGACACTGGCATGAAACGGGTACAAATCCGAATGAACACGTCTCAGTGCCGTAGTACCACGCGCGGAATCTTCCCTGATGGGTCAGACCAACGACTTAATGCACGTTCAAATAGGTGACCCTAAAACAGGGCAATGACCCAGAAATTTCAGGATAGTGCCCCATTCCCCCAAACTCTACAAGTCTAAAGAAAGACATCATTTAATTAATTCCCTCGTTAGGTGATCGACAGTTTGACTGTCGACTTCAAATCCAGACCAACTGTGGCTGATAGCCACCTAATTTCAAAAGCATTATAATCTCTTGAAGTGCCTGGGCTCCCATAGCATTTTCTGGCACATGCTAAACGTCCCATCAGAGAGAGTGTTCTAATCCAGCGGGGGGAGTTCTGACATTCTCTGGCTATCCCACAATGTTCCTCTATAACCCTTTTCATCGCGTGCTTATCAAAGAAAACAGGCTACTGTTTGAAGAAGGTGTAAAAATGGGGGAAAGGTTTATTTTTGTATGGCGCAATATATATGCGAGACTCACACACACTATTTCCTTGTGTCTACCTCTCTCTCCTTTCGTAGATTGCAAGCTCGTGGGGTAGGGCCCTCTTTGTCGTTTGTCTCAGTTTGTGCTTTAACATATGACTCGTTTGTCATTACAAGGTTACTCTCCCTCCCACATTGTAATCGGGGCCACGTGATATGTTGGCCAACACATTATACAATAAAAGGATAATATTAATAATAATACAAGCAGAGGGAGCTTTAGAATAAGACAACCCCGTTACTGCTAGAAGGGGGTGAACGTTTGTACCCCAAAAAAAAGAGTGGTACTCTGGATTGTATTCATAATGTAGTGGTACTTTGTATGCCTGATACCTTTGGTACCTCCATCCCTCCCTAACTCAGGGGGGAGGAGTCAGTAATGCATTGAGTTCTGGAGGGTTCATGTTGGTGTTTTTTTTGGTGTGCCTTACCAAAGGTGTTTGGCGGATTCTTCTGGGCCCCCACAGGGATTTGGATCAGTAAGGCAGGGAATTGAGAACTGTCCATTAGGCACATTATGCTTAACCATGTAAATGACATGGTAGGGACCAACCCCTCCCCCCCCCAACCCACCCACCACCACCCAGCACCCACTCACCCCACCACGCACCGACCCACACAATTGAGTCTGTGAGCAGAGGGAAGTCAGGTGGCAGCACAAACCCTTCAGAGGTGCTTCCCCCTAAATTCTGCAAGTAAATATCAATGCAATTATTTGGCGCCTGTTTGATACCATTGGGGTTCTGGAGGGGGGTGGGAGCGTTGCTAGGCCTTTCAGTGCCCCCCCAAAGGGTTAAACTCACGTTAAAGGATCAAATTGTAATATGTAAATTGGATATTATATGGGAAAACAGTTCCCCTTTTAGGAAAAAAAAAAATGTTCAATGTTATCTGCAGTTTTGGAGCCACGTAGCTCAAAATGAGTCACGATTTCAATATTTGTGCTAAGTGAGTATTATGTTTCTTTCCGAAGGGGGGAACATTAACAAACTTTTTTTTTTCCATGATCGACTTCTTGAGCTATTGTCAGCGTACATTATGAATAGAGATAGACTATGGGGATAGCTTAGATGTTCTTCAAGGGAACTACATCTTTTACAATACTGGCCAAATGTTTTAATAATCCTAGGTCTATATAGAATATAGGCCGAAGATAATAGCGTAGGTCTTGTTATGGAACGCATATATCTTTGTTTCCACTAATGTCCTATTGAAAATGGAGTTATTTCACTTGGATTGGTATGTGATAGCCATCCATTCTGAAGTATATTGTTTTCAGCTTCTTATAACCTAATTTCTTGTCACAAACATGTTGAAGGGAGCACTCAGTGAGTAACGGACACTGCAAGTGAGAACCTGGGTCAATTCCCGGTGTCGCGCTCCTTGTGACCTGTGTGGCAAGTCACTGTAATCTCCCTGTGCCTCAGACACCAAAAACATCGATGTAAGCTCATCTGGGCATGGCCTGTGCCTGTAACATTCATGTGCGTATGGTTTTGAATCCATTGGAAGAAAGCTGCTATGAATGAAGTTACTAATATTTTCTCTGGTTATTTCTCTGCCCAACTGCTGCTATAAATGTGTACACTTTTAGAAATAAGGCAGTAAAAAAAGTATTCATGCCTTTGACACCATGACAAAACAAACCTTTCAGATGCGCAAATTATGTTATTTTTCTAAGATCAGACAAATTCAGCACTCTTTGAAACCAAGTGTAAAAATATCTTTCATTATTTAATCCATGCCAGACCCCCCCTCAAAATGATGACATAAGTGTTCGAATTAATATATAGAGCGATGGCCATTGTTCTCAGAGATGGTATAGAACCAAATTAAGTGATTTTAATGGAGAATGTTAAACAAGAGACAAATCTTGTACCAATCAACATAAATTTACTATAGGAACAGCTTCAAATTAAAATCAGTTGCTCCTTGTTAAAATTCGTAAAAGGGTTGTGTTTTTTTGTAATACAGGTTTGGCAGCTTCAAGTGGGTTATATGAAAGTTGGAATGGGGAAGGGGGGTGGGGGCATTTTATTGCTTGCTTTCTGCCTCTGGTGTAAACAGGGATTTATGACTGGGTTGTCGATAAAGTTATGACAAATCTTCTCTTATAGAAACATTAAACCAAGCTCAGGAAAATCAAGGACGGATAAAAACAGCGTTATCTTGTAACTGAACATTCCATTAAAAAAAAGAAATATTATATATATATATAATATATACACAACACCCACACACACACACCACACACACACACCACATCAACACACACACACACACACACACGACCACCACACACACACACCCACACTACACACACACACAACCAAAACACCACAAACACATATTCCCCTATATAATAATGCACTAACATTATTAGGTATCAGGGAAAAAGATAAAGAGGGTAAAATTAAAGACCGGCTCGGGGGTGGATGGAAAGTCAAAAGTAGTGAGTGGTGAAACCATACAGTTTGTCTTTTAACAGTTATTGTGGTTGGAATGTGACCAACTCGGTTTCACTTGAGGATGTTTTGAATGGTGGGTGTGGGTGAGTTCGTGGCTGCCTAATATTCTTGTATATGTGCATGGAAGCGACACACCATCTCTGCTTCATATGAGGGTGATAATGGTTGTGGGGTTACTGACTTTTGGTTAAGTAACATATACAGATGTAGTTCACATCTGGCTCAACACAGTTGTTAGCAACACAGGTATTAACAAATGTGTACAGTGGTAACAATTCTTTCAAAATAGAATATAATATATATATATATATATATATAGATAATATAATATATTTATATAGTCATATATATATATTAATATCAGATAGATATAGTACGATTATATATATTACACCACAAACACACAACACACACACAACACACACACAACACCAGCCAACAACCCACACACAACACAACACACACACCACACTACACACCACGAGGTATATAAGTCGATCCACGTCCTAGTTTCAGTGTCAGTTGTTTTAGAATGTCTTTCAACATAATGCCTATACCAATCCATGTATTTATGTTTCCTTTAAATGTAATTTTTTCTTTGGGCTGGTGGGGGGGAATCCACTTTATTAAAGTCTTGCGTTTTTAATTTCTTCCTGTGGTTTACAAGATGTGTAGTTCAAATAACAGTAGTTACTAAAATCTGCTTCGCATTTTCGTTTCAGATGGAGAAATGTGGAAGAGCATTAAAGCTGAGTTTATGGTAGTGAGACTCATGATATGAGAGAATTTCTTCTTTGACGTTAGGAGTGTGGTATATTCTCTCTATCCATTTCTGCTGCTAAGTAGGAAAGTCAAGCCATTAAATCTGTCTTTCAGTTCAATACTCTCCTTCTCCTTCCTTGTCACAGCGCTGTCACACAATAGAGAATCCATTTAAGCTGTTGATAATAATCATGTATTATTTGCGGATGGGAAGACTAAATATTTTTGTTTTTTATTTAAGTCTTTGTGCTGGCTTGAGTTATGTATGGTCGACATGCTTTCTAGACTTATTTATTGACTGCCTATATTATTGGGATAAACTTAATAAAGATACACGAATGCTATGAAAAATGTCTACTGACTGTTGCAAAACACAAAAAAAGGGGCTTCCTACCACTGATCGAATGCAAAAAAATATCTTCCTATGGGTATATATCCCCATCCCGTCTAAATACATATGATATATAACGCATAAGGCCTAAATTGTGTGTGTGTGTATATATAATATAATGGTATATATATTACACATCACACACACCAACATCAACCACACACACAACACACCACACACACACACTACACACCACACACACACCAACCACACAGACATACCCCACACCACACACAGCACACCACACATTAACCCTGTATGATGACTTGTAGAAAGTTTTTACATTTATTTTGAATATCCTACTATTTTAGAGAACATAGTACAATAGTGTATATATTTTGTAAATCATATAATATAATAATAATCAGCAGAAATAAATGAGTTCTTCCGTAGTTTAGTGATACCTTTTTTATTTGAGTACTACACATTATGTCAACAAGCTTTCGAGATTTCCTCTCTTCAGGGTCAAGCAATACTGATATACAAAGGTTTCTTTGACTATAATATATAGTTCCATTTATAAATATATATAATAGATACACACACACACACGTGGATTTATTCTGATAAATGTGGGAGGATATCATGTGGTCTCGGCGAAATGTTAGGCAGTGTAAGATGTTGAGGGTCCAAATGTATAAAATAATGAGTTTAGTCCCAATATAGAGGCATATCTTACTTTCATGCAGGCTGAGCATTTGATGTAACTGTCTACATTATATATTTAAAACCAATTATGCCATACTTTAAGCTCACATTGGAAAGGAGTGTGATTTAAATACCAAAAACAACATGTCGCTCTTTTCCTTGTTAAATGGTTTAGTTTGGAGTCTTTGTTTTTGTGGTGAGGTATATATCGGGTGTCACAAAGAGAATACAATTAAATACAAATAAATACAGGTTTGTATTATATATATCATATTATATACTCTAGAATCTCATAGATAATATTTTATCTATATAGATATATAGATTATTATATATATGTCTTATAGAATATATATAGGTACATGTATTTATTTGTATTTATTGTATTTCTTTGTGAACACCCGATATATACTCACCACAAAAACGAAAAGATCCAAACTACCATTTAATAATGAAAAGATGCGACATGTTTTGTTTTTGGATATTAAACTCACACTCGCTTTCCAAATGTGATGGCTAAAGATGGCATAATTGGTTTAAAAATATATATATTGACAGTTTAATCAATGCTGCAGCTGCATTGAAAAGTGATATGCCTCTTATTGGGACTAAACTCATTATTTTACATTTGGCATCCTCTAAACATCTTACCTGCTACATTTTGGAGAGCCACATGATATCCTCCCAATTTATCAGAATAAATCCACGTGTGTGTGTGTATATATATATATTTTTTAATAATGGAACTATATATATAGTCAAAGAAACCTTTGTATATCAGTATTGCTTGACCTGAAGAGAGGAAAACTCTCGAAAGCTGTATGACATAAATTGTTAGTCCAAATAAAAAAGGTATCACCTAAT
>WSYH01005896.1:20589-41385 GCA_036426205.1 Ascaphus truei
TTCCTGAGCTATGGTTTAATGTTTCCTATAAGGTAAGATTTGTCATTAAACTTTATGACAATCCCAAGTCATAAATCCCTGTTTACACCAGAGGGAGAAAGAGCATAAAATGCCCCCACCCCCCTTCCCATTCCAACTTTCAATATAACCCACTTGAAGCTGCCAACATGTATTACAAAAAAAACAACCCTTTTAGGATATTTTAACAAGGAGCAACTGATTTTGAAAGCTTTCCTATAGTAATTTATGTTGATTTGGTTAAAGATTTGTCTCTGTTTAACATTCTCCATTAAAATCTATTTAATTTGGTTATACCACTCCCTCTGAGCAACATGGCATCTGCTCTATATATTAATCATAAGCACTTATGTCATCATTTTGGAGGGTGGGTCTCGGCATGGATTACATATTGAAAGATATTTTTACACTTGGTTTCAAAGAGCTGGCTGATTGTCTGATCTTAGAAAAATAACAAATACTTTGCATCTGAAAGTGTTCTGTTTCTGTATGGTGTCAAAAGGATGAATACCTTTTTTTACTGCCTTATTTCTAAAAGTGTACACATTTATAGCAGGATTGTGGGGCAGAGAAATACTCAGAGAAATATAATTATAACTTCATTTCATAGAGTCCTTTTCTTCCAATGGGATTCAAAACCAGTACGCAGCACATAGGAATGTTACAGGCACAGGCCCTGCCCAGATGAGCTTACAATCGATGTTTTTGGTGTCTGAGGCACAGGGAGATAAAGTGACTTGCCCAAGGTCACAAGGAGCCGACACCGGGAATTGACCCAGGTTCTTCACTTGCAGTGTCGTTACTCACTGAGCTGCTCCTTCAACCATGTTTTGTGAACAAGAAATTGGTTATAAGAAGCTGAAACATATACTTCAAGAATGATGCTATCACCATCCAAGTGAAATAACTCCATTTTCAATAGGACATTAGTGGAACAAAGATGATATGGTTATAACAAGACTACGCTATTATCTTCTGGCCTATAATTCTATATAAGAGTAGGATTAAAACATTTGCCAGTATTGAAAGATGTAGTTCCCTTGAAGAACCATCTAAAGCTTCCCCATATTTCTCTTTCATAATGTACGCTGAGAATAGCTCAAGCGGATATGGAAAAAAAAAGTTTATTAATGTTCCCCCCCCTTCGGAAGAAAAATAAATACTCTTACTTAGCACAAATATTGCAAATCGTGCTCATTTTAGAGCTACGTGCTCCAAACCTGCAGATAAACATTGACACATTTTTTTTTTCCTAAAGGGAAACTGTTTTCCCATATAATATCCTATTACATATTACCATTTGATCATTTAACGTGGTTTAACCCTTTGTGCACTGACAGGGCCTGCAACGCTACCCCCCTCCAGAACCCAAATGGTCAAACAGGCGTCCAAATAATTGCATTGATATTTACTTGCAGAATTTAGGGGGGAGCCTCTCTGAAGGGTTTGTGCTGCCCTGACTTCCCTCTGTCAGACTCAATTGTGTGGGTGGGTGAGTGGGTGGGTGAGTGGGTGGGTGGGTGGGTGGGTGGGTGGGGGGGGGGGGGGGGGGGGGGTGGGTGGGGGGGGGAGGGGGAGGTTGTGCCCTACCAATGTTTCATGGTTAAGCAGTAATGTGCCTATGGCCAGCTTCTCAATTCCCTGCCTTACTGATGCTCAGAATCCCTGTGGGGCCCAGAAGAATCCGCAAAACCTTTGGTAAGCACACCAAAAAAAAAACCAACATGAAACCCTCCAGAACTCAATGCTTTACTGACTCCTCCACCCCTGAGTGGCAGGGATGGAGGTACCAAAGGTAATCAGGAATACAAAGTACCACTACATTATGAATTACAATCCCAGAGTACCACTGCTTTTTTTGGGGTACAAACGTTCACCCCTTCTAGCAGTAACGGGGTTGTCTTTTCTAAAGCCCCTCTCTGTTTTATTATTATTAATATTACCTTTTATTTGTATGGTGCCAACATATTCCGTGGCCCAGTACAATGTGGGAGGGAGAGTAACCTTGTATGACAAAAGAGTCATATGTTAAGACAAACTGAGACAACAGCAAAGAGGCCCCTACCCCACAGAGCTTGCAATCTAGAAGGAGAGGAGGGTAGACACAAGGAATAGTGTGTGTGAGTCTCGCATATCTATTGCCTACAAAAATAAAACCTTTGCCCCATTATTTACCATTTCTTCAAACAGTAGCGCTAGTTTTCTTTGTAAAGCCACGCGATGAAAGGGTTAAGAGGAACATATGTGGGATAGCCAGAGAATGTTAGAACTCCCCGCTGGATTGAAACTCTCTCTGATGGACGTTTAGCATGTGCCAGCAAAATGCTATGGGATCCAGCACTTCAAAGAGATCTATACATGCTTTTGAAATTGGTGGCTATCAGCCCAAGTGGTCTGGATTTGGAAGTCAGCAGTCAAACTGTCGCACCTAACGAGTGGAATTATTAAAGTGATGCTTTCCTTTAGACTTTAGAGTTTGGGGACTGGGGCCCTATGCCTGAAAATTCTTGGTCATTGCGTTTTAGGGTCACCTGATTTTGAAAGGTGCATTTAAGCTCGTTGGGTCTGACCATCAAGGGAATGTTCCGCGCGTGGGATCAACGGCATGAGACGTGTTCATCGGATTTGCTAACGTTTCATGCAGGTCATTGGCCGGGGGAAGTTTTTACGAACCCTAAGGAAAAGATGATGCAGAATTTGATATATCCCATTAAAATCTGTGCATCACTTAACTTTTCCTATCAGCTAATAGGCCCACAAAGCTACAAATGGTTCTACTTATTATAAGCCAGAAATGGACCATGCACCAGATGTAGCCAAGAACATACACCCGTTAAATGCAGTGGGGTGTGTCCCTTTGATAAATCTATAGCTGCTTCTTGGATTTTCCCAATGATTTGCAGCTGCGAGACTTTGATAAATACTGTAGACCGTAAAGTACTTCAATACAGTGATACTGAGGGACACAGGCTGAAAATACTCCCTCTCATGATCAGATTCATGCCAAAATTGCCTTGAAGTTGATACCTAAATATCTACTGAGTTTTATACAGAAGTTAAACCAGACTAAAGCATGAGAAGAAGTCACACTTGACTTGAGGTAGAGACCTGCGAGGTTTGGAAAGCTCCATACACTATAATTCCATGTTTGAATAACTCCGACGTTGGTCTCCATAAAGGTGTCACAACCAACAATGAATCTGCATTGCTTCAGAACCAAACATGGTTGTTTGTAGACTGCTAAAGCAAACACTCTAGTGAAGTCCGAAATGATGAAAACTTGTGTCTCCGAGTGGGGTTGTTGGCGCTGTACTCCTGTAATCCTGTCTCCACTGCACAACTTGCTTAGTGCAGCGAGGAAAATCGATGACAAAATAAAGTTAAAGGACTATTCCCCGTTCATCATGTTTATTTTTTACTCCTTTTTTTCCAGGATGGGAAGACAGGGGGGGGGGGGGGGGGTTGCTGGAGCTGAAACTCACTATTTTAAGCCCGGGTTGACCCCTGGTTTCCAAGTTACAAACTTGTCAATGTAGCACCGGTGCTGTCCCCTAATCGGGGAAACAAAATGGCGTTTTAATACTCCCACGTGGGGGAATTACATACGCGGGGTACCTTTCCCGGTATGTATCGCAAGGAACCAGGTGGTCCCTGGAGCTGATATTAACACAGTCCATGTAAAAGAGAGATAGGGGGGACAGGGGGTGCAACAGGAGTAGACGGGGGAAGGGGTGGAACAGGGGAACAGGGGTACAGGGGGGGGGCAGGGGGGGGAACAGGGGGACAGGGGGGGGGGCAAGGGGTGGACTGCTCCTTTAAGAAAAGGTTAACAAAATGACAATTCTGAATATTTGACTCTTTCTTTGTGTGTCATACAAACGTCGATCACTCCCATGTCCTAGTTTCTTTGTGTGAGACCGGTGCCGGGGTTTTCTGTTAAAAACTATTTTTTTAAATCCGACGGCCCCCTTATCCCACACACGTGTCAGTGGGCCCCCCTTATCCCACATCCCACACACGTGTCAGTGGGCCCCCCTTATCCCACACACGTGTCAGCTCCTGCGACTTCTCTCGTTAATCATACATATATTGCTGCTACCAGACGGGCGATGGAAATGACCCTCTTGGCCTCACATGTATACAGCCCGAACGCTCGCTAAACGCGTTTGTTACTGTACGTTCGAAAAAGAAAACACCCAAATCAGTCCATGCAGAACAGCTGGCGCTGCGCCGGTTAACCCCTTCACTTCCATCGCTGCGCCGGTCCCACGTGTGATGTTAACCCCTTCACTGCCGGCAGCGACCAGCGATCAACCTACACCTGGATCTTTTTTTTTCTTTCTTTTTTCTCCCTGTGCAGTGGGTTGAAGGTCCATTCTGGCACTGAAGGGGTTACCCGGTGGAGGACACGGTTCACTTTTTAACCGTTAGCCTAAAATAAGACCACGGCGCAGATAGCAGCCTGGTTATCAAAGGACTTGCAAGATGTGTTTCTTTTTGTCATCCTGCTGCTCTCCCCTTCCCTCTCCTCCCCTTCCCCTTCCCCCCCGCCCCCCCCTTGTGCTGATTTTAGTTTGAAACCGCAGTCCCGTTTGTCTAGGTGCAACGATGCTGCAGTAAAGTTAACAAAAAGCACTTAGCCATGCAACACTCCAGGAGCTCCGCATCCGACTCTAAAGATGCTCCCCGGGGCAGGGACTCCTTTTCCTAAATGTTACTTTTATGTCTGAAGCGCTTATTCCCATGATCTGTCATTTGAATTATTTGTTATTTATCTGATTGTCACGTGTATTACAGCTGTGAAGCGCTATGTACATTAATGGCGCTATATAAATAAAGACCTACTGTACATACATACATACAGGTAGTCCTCGTTATCCAACGTTTCACTTTACAACGAATGGCATATCCAACGCTTTACAATGCAACCCTATGGGCTGTTTTTCGACTCCGGAATGTGTTATCCAGCGCTCACCGTCACTGATTAACATGGGACTCACTTTACAGCGGTTTCACTGTCCAACGCTACTTCCAGAACGGGTCCTGTTGGATAACCGAGGACTGCCTGTACATAAATACATACAGCGCCATCCATGTACATAGGGCTTCACAGCAGTAATACACGGGCCAAAATTATAGGGGATATGATAGAAATAAGCGCTTGTGACAGAAAAGTAACATTAAGAAAAGGCGTCTCTGCCCTAAAGAGCTTACAATCTAATTGCCATTCTTTCTGCTTGCATGTATCTTGCAACATTTTGTCGGATCTGGTGCATTTCCCCCAGTTTTCAGTTTTTTATAGCTCCGTCATATCACAGCTCCTCAAAGCACTCCAACTATTCCATGGAAACAGCACTAAATTGCTGCAAAATACCTAGGTACATTGATTCAAAGAGATGTGTTCAAATTGGCTTTCTTAACACTGCTGGCAAATGGGTGAAAATGAGATATTTGTAATCTGCGTCAGAAATGTCACGTAAATACCATTTACAAACAAACGTAAAAAAATTTGCAAGAGTATGTTAACTCGCAATGAAAATTCAACAATAAAGTTGTTCAAATTTGTCGATTCTTTGCTTACTTTTGCTTAATCTCGCAACTTTTGCAGTGACTTTGTCACCGTTTTCTGAAAAACCATCGACCAGCGCCATCCATGTACGTAGCGCTTAACCGCAGTAATACACGGGACAAAATAATATAACATATGATGGGAATAAAGCACTTCCGATATAAAAGTATCACTCCGCAAACATTTCGCGGTGTAAAGTGAATAAAAATGGCAAGCTGGTTTCCACAAAACATGAAATAAAAATATATTTCCCCCCCAAAATAAGGGGTCAATTCTATATATACAGAAGCGGCTGTTTGGGATGTTATCAGCGAAAAATCCCTATTGATGTCTATAGGGATTTTGGGCTGAAAAAAGCACGACGGGACACGTCGGGATATATAGGATTTGCCCCTAACATGTCAGAACAGTCTGTAAGAAAAACATATATATTTTTGTTAACAGACTGCCTTTAAAGCAGCAGTCAATGCCGCTGTTTAAAAAACAAACCAAAAAAAACTCTTTCCCTTTAATATGTGCATCAATACAATACACACAATGATAAGTAATTAGCCAAGGATCGATCTGTTCTCCTGTGATCGATCGGCGAAGATTCTGCTCGGTGGTTCACTAAATGGCTGCAGAGGAGTATTGACTCAGGATCTGTGACTTTGTAAATTATTTATTTATTTCTAACATGTTTTTGTTTTACCATATTATAGACGTATGTAGCAGTTACAGACCAGGTTATAATGGTTGCTATAGAAACAAAAAAAGGCTTGTTACATCATAATACATTAAAAATGTCATTCAGAGATGTTTAAAAAAAATATGCTAGAAGTATTTTCTCATAGTACAGAACTGATTTATTTAAAAAAAAACACACAAACACATGTAGGATATTGCTAGGTCTGCAGCTTTAATATCCTTTTATCATAATACTTGCATATGTCCCATTAATATCCTCTAGGGATAGTCTTCATAAGACAAAGCTTGGTTAAAAAAAAAAAAAATCAACAATGAAACGATATAAACAGGTCCCCAGTAGGTCCCCTTGCAGTGTGCATGTTGGTTGGCGTCTAACCTATTAAGTACCACTCTCCCAAGGAGGCTGCATGCGTAAAACCGATGAAGTTATTATTAGGGTGGAGAGAACCAGACTAACAAAACCTCCTTTCCCTCAGACGTTGTAGCTTTTGGAATAAATATTACAAACCTTTACGCTGAACTGCATAACACAAAATACTCAAGATGTTACCCATTATAAATGCCATCAGGTCACTTGGGTCCTAAGTGGGACTGCCCCTTTAAACCCTGTGCTGTTGTACGATTAGCACACTGTGGTTGTGTTTCCCTGTGGCTTCGTGCGGTGAAACAACATGTGTCAATTCTAGGTTTATTAAAGCTGGGGGTTACAAGCAGACTGCTTTAATTCACTGGCTGACAAAGTACAGATCGCTGGGCTGGCAGCATTTCATCATTAAGAGGGTCCCACTCCCACACAGACAGTTAGCAAGCTGTGTTTGTGGGCATGTTATTTATAGGTAACATTCCTGCAGCCATCGCAATGCTAACCTTCTGCCAATGAATTGGTAAACTTAACCCTTTTCTCAAGCAGCGCCTCTGGGAGTTAAAACTGCAGTTCCACGTATAACAATATCACATAATATATATTGCTTTTCGTATATGATGCTGGCAGTGTACGCAACGCTGTAGATCAGGCCTGCACAACTCCAGTCTTCGAGGGCCCACAAACAGGCCAGGTTTTCAGGATATCCCTACTTCAGCGCAGCTGGCTCAATTAGTGGCTCAGTCAACTGAGCCACAAATTGAGCCAGCTGTGCTGAAGTAAGGATATCCTGAAAACCTGGCCTGTTTGCGGCCCTCACGAGGAGGAGTTGTGCAGGCCTGCTGTAGATAGAATCTTGCAGGCACAACGACTCCTTGTTCTGCAGAGCTAACAATCTAATTTTGGTGACGGGACATATAGTGACTTGCTCAAGGTCACAAAGAGAGCTTGTTCACCCATTTCAAAGGCAGTGATATTACCACTGAGCGACTCCTTCAGCAGTAATATCTATATTGTGTTTCTTTTATTGTTTTTTTTTTTTTTTCTCTTGCTCATTCTGGCTAAATTCTTCATTGGTAAGGATTGTACTTTGGGGAAATGGTGATGGGAAAAAATACATGATTTTGGATCTGCATCAAATGCGAGACCCACAATGAATGAGTTACATTGTGCCAAGATGTGCTGCAGCTCAGTGCAATTTACACATGATCATGTATTTATTTATAAAATGTTTTACCAGGAAGTAATGCGTTGAGAGTTACCTCTCGTTTCCAAGTATGTCCTGGGCACAGAGTTATGATAACAATACATGGTTACATTAAATGAACAGGGTTATACAGTCAATTCACAACAGACTCAATGCAACAGCTCAGGAGCTCCCTGCTCCAGTAAACTTGCACGCTAAAACAGGTTTCTTTTCAGATTATAAAATAGGAATTATATATATATACAGTGTTCGACAAACCTATACATTTGCACGCCCCGGGCGAGTGGATTTAACATTGTGGCGAGCTCCTATTGGCCCAAGCAGCACAACGTGTGTACTAGGTGGCGAGTAGATATTTTTATTTTGCGAGTAGAGTTTTGGTGATTTGTCGACCACTGTTTATAGGGAGAGTAGATGAGACGGACGAGGATAGACGAGAGTAGAATATCATATATATATATATAAATATATATAGAGAAACATACACACATACATATGACCACACACCACACACACCACACATTATATCGCCACCACACCACTGTTATAATACATAATAACAACAACACACCCATATATATATTATATGTATCAATGGAAATATTTACTGTATGCTCATTTGCATGTCGTTAGACCCGACTTCACCAATTTACCCACACACAGCACTTCCACTGTAGCAAGGGTTTCTGGAAATAGACATGCAAATGCGCACACAGTGCCACCTTTTGTCAAAAAAACCATTTAACATGGTTTCCCTATAAGCTTAAGTGTATATATATATTATATATATTTATCTATATATATATATAGATATATTATATAATAATATATATTATATATATATCGCTCTGTGTCTACGTGAACTTTCGTTATTTTAACCCCTTTGCTGCCATAGGGTTTATTATTGTGCGACCAGTGTATTACATTTAAGAAACGTTTTGATCCCTCCGTGCTTCCCGTCTCTCTCTTTTTATATTTTGTCAGTTATGCTCTCTTCCTTGACGTTCACTCTCACAAACAGTCACTCTGTCTCCTCTTTGTCTTCTCTTATCTCTTATCTCTCGCTCTATGTTACAACTCCAAAGCACTTTCTCCCGCCCCCCTCCCCCACGTCCCGTCCCCACCTCCTATCTCCTTCTCCTTTTTCTCTTTTCCTCCTCACTTCTCTTTTACTATTCGTTTCCAATCGTTATTCTGCTCTTCCTTCCACCTGTCATTTCTCTTGTGTGTGCCCTAGTGCAAAACAAGGCATTTCCAGCTCTTGGCATCCTTGCGTCAACATACTTTTGCTCCTATTTGGCGGCTTATGAATGACTCAGTGTTGTTAATAAGCATAGTTTACATGATGCACATATCATAGTCGAGGATGAATGATGTCAAAAATATTTGCTTTCATAGGCCTGAATCAGGGATAACTCACAAGGATCATGAAACAGGGATACTTGTAACTGTGGACCAATAACTGACATATAAAGGCAATAGTCATGATTTTATAAGTGAATTGTAGAACCCATATAATATAACCCCCCATGTGCACAATGTAAGTAATATGTAACAGTGTAAAGGCATGTCTTGGCTTGTGTGTTTTTTCTACCTGGTGTGTGGCAATTATGTGACTGGTGTTCTTAATGTGTGTATCTGTGTGTAAGTGAGTTTATTCTGTGTATGCATCGATGTGCCTATATGTGATCTCTGTGTTAGTGTGTTTAATCTGTGTATGCATCAATGTGTCTGTATGCTAGTGTGTTTATTCAGTGGCATCATGTTGTCTGTATTATTGTATTTATTTTGTATATGCATCAAATAATGCCTGTATGTGTAAGTGTGTTAATCTGTATTCCAAGTGTCTAGTATGTGCTTCGTGGTTAGTGGTAATCTGTGTATTCATCAATGTGCCTATATGTGACTCTGTGTTAGTGTGGTTTTAATCTGTGTAATGTCATCACAGGGTCTGTGATGTTAGTGTTTATTCATGTGTATGCTCAAGTGTGTCTGGAGTTGGTGTTTATTCAGTACAGCATCAAGTGTCTGTATGTTAGTGTGTTTATTCTGTTTATATGCATCAAATGTCCTGATGGTGTATTAGTGTGTCTAATCTGTATATGCATCAATGTGTCTGTCTGTGTATCAGTTGTGTTAGTGTGTTTATTCTTGTATAATCGTGTGTCTGTATGTGTATCATGTGTGTAATTAAATGTGTTTAATCTGTGTATTCATCAATGTGTCTGTATGTGTATCGTGTGTTAGTGTGTTTAATCTGGGTATTCATCAACTGTGTCTGATGTGTGTACTGTGTTGTGTGTTTAATCTGTATATTCAATCAATGTGCCGGTATGGTATCTGTGTGTTAGTTGTTTGTGTTAATCTGTGATTCATCCCAATGTGCCGGTATGTGGATACTGTGGTAGTTAGGGGTTTAATCTCGGTGTATTCATCAATGTTGTCGTGTTGTGTATCTGTGTGGTAAATGTGTTTAATCTGTGTATTCATCAATGTGCCGGTTGTGTATCTGTGTGATAGTGTGTTTTAATCTGTGGTATTCATTAATATTTATGTAGGTATCGTGTGTAAATGTGTTAAATCTGTGTATTCATCAATGTGTCTGTATGTGTATCTGTGTGTAAATGTGTTTAATATGTTGTATTCATCAATGTGCCGGTATGTGTTATCTATGTGTTAGGTGTTTATCTGGGTATGCATCAAGTGTCTGTAGGTGTAGTGCTTGTGAGTGTGTTTAAATCTGTGTATACATAATGTTGTCTGTATGTGTATTAGTTGTTAGTGTGTTGCAATCGTTGTATTAATCAAGATGTCTGTATGTGTATTGATGTGATTAGTGTGTTTAATCGGTTGATTCAATCATGTGCCTGTATGTGTATCTGTGTGTAAAATGTGTTTAATCTGTGTATTATTCATCAAGTGTATGTATGTTATCAGTGTGTTAGTGTGTTTAATCTGTGTATTCATCAATGGGCTTGTATGTGTATCAGGGTGTTAGTGTTTAATGTGTATTATTCAATGTGTCTGTATATGTATCAGTGTGTAAGTTGTTTAATCTGTGTATTCATCAATGTGCCTGTATGTGTATCTGTGTTGGTAGTGTGTTTAATCTGTAATTATATATATGATGTGCCGGTAGTGTGTATCAGTGTGTTAGTGTGTTTAATCTGTGTATGTATTAATGGGGTATATTCTAGTAGCTGCGAGTCGTGACAATCCGTGAGGAACGAGCCTTTTCCAGTGTAAAGGCATGTCTTGGCTTGTGTGTATTTTTCTACCTGTGTGTGGCATTATGTGACTGTGTTCTTAATGTGTGTATCTGTGTGTAAGTGAGTTTATTCTGTGTATGCATCGATGTGCCTATATGTGGATCTCTGTGTTAGTGTGTTTAATCTGTGTATGCATCAATGTGTATTGTATGCTAGTGAGTTTATTCAGTGTATGCATCAATGTGTCTGTATGTTAGTGTGTTTATTCAGTGTATGCATCAATATGTCGATGTTGTGTGTTTATGTCTGTATAGCCTCCAATATGCCTGTATGTGTGATTAGTGGTGTAATCTGTATATGCATCAATGTGTCTGTATGTGTATCAGTGTGTTAGTGTGTTTAATCTGTGTATTCATCAATGTGCCTATATGTGGATCTCTGTGTTAGTGTGTTAATCGGTGTATTCATCAATGTGTCTGTCGGTTAGATGTGTTTATTTCAGTGTATGCATCAATGTGTCTGTATGTTAGTGTGTTTATTCAGTACATGCATCAATGTGTCTGTATGTTAGTGTGTTTATTCTGTATATGCATCAATGTGCCTGTATGTGTATTAGTGTGTCTAATCTGTATATGCATCAATGTGTCTGTATGTGTATCAGTGTGTTAGTGTGTTTAATCTGTGTATTCATCAATGTGTCTGTATGTGTATCTGTGTGTAAATGTGTTTAATCTGTGTATTCATCAATGTGTCTGTATGTGTATCAGTGTGTTAGTGTGTTTAATCTGTGTATTCATCAATGTGTCTATATGTGTATCTGTGTGTTAGTGTGTTTAATCTGTGTATTCATCAATGTGCCGGTATGTGTATCTGTGTGTTAGTTGTGTTTCATCTGTGTATTCATCAATGTGGTACTGGTAGTATTCGTGTGGTAGATGTGTGTTAAATCTGTTGTATTATCAACTGATTGACTGGGTATGCTGTTAGTTATGTATGCTTGTGAGGTGTAGTGTGTTTAATCGTGTATTCTATTCATATGTCTGTATGGGTATCTGTGTGTAAATGTGTTTAATCGTGTATTCATACAAGTGTCTGTAGTGTATCTGTGTGTAAATGTGTTTAATCTGTTTATTCATCAATGTGCCCGAGTGTTTGTGTGAGTGTTATGTATGCCTATGTGTTGTTTTATTTGTGTAGTGTGTTAATCTGTGAGATCATCAATGTGTCTGATGTGTATTGTGTGTTAGTGGTTTAATCTGGTATTAAGCATGTGTCTGTATGTGTATCTGGTGTGTTAGGGTGTTTAATCTGTGTATTCATCAATGTGTCGATGACGTGATGTAGTGTCTATCATCCTAGTGCGTGGTAATGTGTTTAATCGTGTATTCATCAATTGTGTCGGTATTTTATCAGGTTCTAGGTGTTTAATCAGTGTATTCATCAATGTGCTTGTAGTTGTAGCAGTGTGTTAGGTTTAATCTGGTATCGTCATCAATGTGTCTGTAATGTATCAGGTGTAAGGTGTGTTGATCTGTGTTATTCACAATGTGCTGTATGTGTGCTGTGTGTTAGTGTGTTGAATTCTGTATATATATAGATATGAATGTGCCTGTATGTGTACAGTGGTGTAGTGGTTTAATCTGTTGTATGTATTAATGGGTATATTCTAGTAGCTGCGAGTCTGACATCCGTGAGAGAACGAGCCTTTTCCGACGGATTGCATGCTTTGCTATTCTGTACGCACATTCTCACTGCTCCAAAACCTCGATGCGGAAAAGTGCTGTTTTTTTTAAACGGATTTCATTCCGGGTCTTAATCGGGCAGGAGTGAGCAAAACGCACATTTTTGAAACAATAGCTGAATTTACTCACTCCATAAAGTGCAAAATATCGCTTCACAACAAGTCCCATTGTTCTTCCCCACCCCGGAAAAAAGGCAACATTAGATGTGACAAGTTGCAACCAGGAGCCTGAATAAAGCTTTGGTGTTGGCTGGTGGTGGTTGTGGTGTTTAGAGTTGTGTGTCAGTGTTGTCCAGTGTGTAGTGGGTATTCCGGTGGTAGAGTGGCGCATTAACACACCGGGACACCGTTTCGGCACTTATTTTAGAAACCAGGAATGTTACTTTCTGCAGAGAGCTCTGTCCTTCACCTGGTCATACCTGGGGAAACGGCTGGGTGCAGAGCTTCTACACGGGGGTGGTGGGGGGAGCCACGCCCCCAACAGTCTAAACTAGCCATTCGGCCTCACTTCATGTTCGGGCGCCGTGGGGAGCCCTCCTCATCCAACGGCTGGGCAAGGACCATGGCCCAGATAGGGCCACTGGGTGCGTGTGTGTGTGGTGTTGTATGTAAAAATGCTTGTGTGCGCGTCGTGTTAAAAATGCTGTGTGCGGTTGTGTAAAACATGCGTGTGCGTTATGTGTTTGTAAAAATGCTGTGTGCGCGTGTGCTTAAAATGGGCTGTGTGCAGTGTGTAAAAAATGGTGTGTGTGTGGGTACAAATGCGGGGGTAAAGCGAGTTGTGGTTTGTCGATGTTGTTTAAAAGGCGTGAAGGGAGAATAAAAGAGAAGGGACAGAGCGGGAGAGTAAAAGAAGAGGGAGGGGAGGGGACGAGAGTAAGAGTCGAAGGGGGAGTTAGAAGAGAGGGGGGATAAGAGAAGGAGAGGGGAGAGAGTAAAAGAGGAGGGAGGGGGGAGGGGGAGATGGGGAGAAGTTAAAAGAGGAGGGAGGGGGAGGGAAGTATGTAAATGAAAAGAGGAGGGAGGGGGAGGCGAGGAGTAAAGAGGAGGAAGTAAAGTAGGTATAAACGAGGAGGGGCAGAGATGTAAAAGAGGAGGGAGGTGGAGAGAGTAAAAAGAACGAGGGGGAGGGAGTAAAATAGGGAGGGAGGGGAGAGTAAAGACAAAGCGGGGGGAGGAGAGTAATAGAGAAGGAGGGAGGGGTAAAAGAGTAGGGCGGAGGAGGGGGAGGTAAAAGAGTAGGGAAGGAGGGGATGTGTAACAAAGAGTAGGCCCGGGAGAGAGTGAGAGATGAAAGAGAGGGGGGGGGGAGAGAGAGGAAAGAAGTATTGGAGGGGAGAGAGTAAAAGGAAGAGGAAAGCAGGGGCAGCGGTAAAAGGGAGGGGGGTACGACGCGTACAAGAGGAAGGGGCGGGGCGACGAGCGAGTAAGAGCGAGAACGGAGGCGAGGGGGGGTGGTGAGCGAGTAGCGACCGTTAAAAGAGAGGGAGGGGAAAGGCGTTTGAATTTAACGGACGGAGGGGAGAGAGGTAGTAAAAAGGAAGGGGGAGGGGAGAGAGTAAAAGAGGGGGAGAGAGTAAAAGAGAGGAGGGGGAGAGTCGGATGTAAAAGAGGAGGGACGGGGGGAAGGGAAGGAGTAAAAGAGGAGGGAGGGTTGGAAGGAGTAAAAGAGGAGGGAGGGGGAAGGACCGTTAAAAGGAGGAGGTGGGCAGAGGAGGGGGGGGGCGACGGACATACAAGAAGAGGGAGGGGGGTACGGGATGTAACAGGCGGAGGGTGCAGAGCGTGACAAGAAGGAGGGAGGGGAGAGAGTAAAAAAAGAGGGGGGGGTGGAGTAAAAGAGGAGGGGGGAGAGAGTAAAAGAGGAGGGAGGGGGAGAGAGTAATAGAGGAAGGAGGGGAGAGAGTAAAAGACGGAGGGGAGAGAGTAAAAGAGGAGGGCGGAGGGGAGAGTAAAAGAGGGGGGGGGGGGGAGAGAGTAAAAAGAAGGGAAGGAGGGGAGGTAGAGGGAGAGAGTAAAAGAGGAGGGAGAGACAAGATACAGTAAAAGAGGATTGGGTGGGGAGAGAGTAAAAAGGAGGGAGTGGGAGAGAGTAAAAGAGGAGGGAGAGACAAGATACAGTAAAAGAGGAGGGAGGGGAGAGAGTTAAAGAGGAGGGAGTGGGAGAGAGTAAAAGAGGAGGGAGAGACAAGATACAGTAAAAGAGGGAGTAAAAGAGGAGGGGGGAGAGAGTAAAAGAGGAGGGAGGGGGAGATAGTAAAAGAGGAGGGGGGGAGTAAAAGACAAGAGAGGGGGGAGAGAGTAATAGAGGAGGGAGGGGGGAGAGAGTAAAAGACAAGAGAGGGAGAAGAGAGAGTAAAAGATGAGGGATGGAGGGGAGATAAAAGAGTAGGAAGGGGAGAGAGAGTAAAAGAGGAGCGAAAGAGGAGGGAGGGGAGAGTATCCTGAAGCTAGGGTCACGTTTTGAGGTATGAATAGCTTCAGTTAGCTTTAACTCATGTCTTCCTTTCTTAACTTTATTGCAGGAGTAGAAAACAACAGGAACTTGTAGGTGTAGTGCAGGCAGAGAGTGCTTCTCTATGTGAAATGCTTCTATGAGGTTACACTACGGTAAGACAGAAAGGCCTTACCAGGGGTGAATGCAGACAGGTCTGTACTCACTGTGATCTTAGGTGGGAAAGGAAGTGAGGGACAAGGGTCACACTAAAAGTGAAGTGAGACTGCACTAGCTGTCAGCAAGGACAGGGGGGGGGGAATGGGAAAGCCCATTAACTTGGAGGACTGGAGATGTTGCCAGAGCAACCAGGGGTGTGACAGACTGGAAGGAAAAAGGGCAACATAATGTATCCATTCCATCTGCACTGGGAGTAAAACTACAAGGAAAGTAACATCCAAGTACAGCTAGCAGGCAGAACTGCCAAGGGAAGGGGGGCTGAAATAGAGAAGGCAGACATGGGTATTTCTGTTCCATGACACTCCCCGTCTGATATCTGAAGATACCACTATATAACAGAATATGTGGAACATATGTGCAATGCAAACAGAACATAACAATGCGAAAGTCCATGTCCACATAGCGAGGTGATACCGGCCGGTACCACTGGCGTTGAAATCCCTTGGCAAAGTCTTTTAGCAAAGGATGTTGGGTGGATGAACCGGTCAAGGTTAGCTGGGTTCACCACAATGTCTTTCTGTGAAAATCTCTGGCACTGTTTCCTTTCAACTTCGTGAGAGAACAGTCCCTTTGACTCTGTAGTTTTCTCTACAGAGTGCATCACCTCGTGGATGTGCCAGTCGTGGTAGTTTGTCACCCTATCACCTGGCGTTTGGCGGAAGGAGATGGATATATGCCTGAGATGGACTACTGCTCGCAGAAGGGCTGTCCACCTTGAGAAGCGATCGAATCGATGTGATCTGAATGCGTTTCTGTGCAATACATTGGTGAGTAACACGGATACTTGTGGGGGCCTTATCTCCGTATCCTTCTCGGGATCCACGAGTTCAAAGTCGCCAACTGGGGTTGGTGGCGTTTCCGCGAACTGAGCAAGAAACGTTGGTCCTGTGAGCCATGACGTGTTCTGCAGTTGTGATGCGGGTACTGATCTGGTGGCCTGATCAGCAGGATTTTGATCTGTGTGCACGTGGTGCCATTGTTCTGGTTGGGTTGACTTCCTGATTCTTTCTACACGTTTGGCCACGTATACGTAGAATCTCCTTTTCTTGTTGTATATGTAGCCTAGTACCACCTTGCTATCTGTGTAGAATCTGACGGCATCTGGTTTGCTGTCCATCTCATTCTCGATGAGCTCCGCCAGTTCTACCGCTAACACTGCACCACATAGCTCGAGTCTGGGTATAGTATGGTCGGGTTGTGGCACCAGCTTAGCTTTGCCAAGGATGAACCTGATGTGATAACTTTCACCCACGTCCGTGGTTTTTAGGTAGGCCACCGCTGCTATAGCCTTTGTGGAGGCATCTGAGAATACGCAAAGCTCTTTGCTGTGTGCGGGGGTGAGAGATATAGGTGAGTAGGGGCGTGGGATCTGAAGTTGCTCGAGGGCCTTCAAGGAGTACTTCCACGTCTCCCACTCTTTCCGTTTTTCTGGAGGTAGTGGGGTGTCCCATTCCTGCTTTTAGAAGGATATTTCTCTGAGAAGAGGCTTCCCTTGTATAGTGACAGGAGCCACGAATCCTAGCAGATCGTAAAGACTGTTAACGGTGGACAGGACTCCGCGACGTGTGTAGGGTTTTTCTTCGATGGCTACCTGGAACGTAAAGGTATCTGTTTTAAGATTCCAGCTTATCCCCAGCCTCCTCTGTATGTGAGGCGTGTCGGTCACCAGATCCAAATTCTGAGATCGTTTGCTTGATCATCTGCGTGGAACGCCTTCATCACTATGGCACTGTTGGAAGCTATTTTGTGCAATCTTATGTTGGCATTTGCTAACATCTTTTGTGTCCTTTTGAGTATATCTATGGCTTCTTCTTCGGTGGGAACTAATTTTAATCCGTTGTCCACATAGAAGTCTCTTTCGAAGAAGTTCCTGGCGTCTTTCCCGAACTCTGCTTCTCCGTCTTGGGCCGTTCTTCTGAGGCCGTAGGCAGCCACCACAGGTGATAGGCTGTTCCCGAAGACATGTACTTTCATGCGGTACTCTGTGATTTCGTTTTCTATGTCGTCATCTTGGTACCACAGGAATCTTAGGTAGTTACGGTTGTCTTCTCGCACAAGGAAGCAGTGGCACATCTGTTGAATGGAAAAACAGAAATAAACTGTGCGCTACTATCTATCTCCTTATTATAATTGAATATAGTGCAGTGACTAAACCATATAAATAAAGTAAACCACAATACCACAGTGAATAAGTGATTAAATAATTAAATTATAACATAACCGTGTGGTTGATACAGGCGTCTGCTGCTATAAACATTAGGGGTGGCTCAGCACCCCACACACTCTATTAAATGGAAACAAAAAGAAAACAGCGCACAACGCCAAAAAGTGAAGTAAGTAATAAAATGTATTACAATATTAAAGGGCTAATAAATCTGCGTACATCAGATAAAAATAACATGTGCATTCAGTGCATATCACACTGGTTACCACTCTGTAGCTGTAAAACAGGACGGTCTCGCACTCAGCTGTCTCTGCAGGAGCCTCTATGATGGTTCTGGGGCATGGGATCCTTCATGCACTCCTCACACAGCAGGACGCTGCTCACAAGGGGATTCTTTTCAAGCAGCCTGGTAATACTGCAGATTCAGGTACTTAGTGGGACCGCTCTGCAACCGGCGATATACTGCCTCCAGGGGAATTCCCCTACAGTCCCCCGTCTCTCCTGTGTAGATTCGCTGCTTTTCCCAGCTGCTATGATCTTAGGGCAGTCCAGAGCTGTTGGAATTGCTCTGCAAACACTTCCGCAACTGCAGGGGCTTACACAGCGTGCCACGATGCCACTCCGTCACGTGGTGTAGCGGAGTGATGTCACAGTTCTCGTGGCAATGGAGGAATCAATAGGGAGGAAGAAGGAGAGTCCTTAACAGTCTCTTACCGGCGCAGAAATCGCTCAGTTAGCACGGTGGCAGCCAATATAAGCTGATAGTGATACAAATCCAAAGGATAAATATAGGCAAAATTATGGCATTAATACATCCAACATGTTTCGTAGATCAAACTAATTCTTCAGGGAATAATTTGGCCATTACCCAGAGGTCTTAAATACCTCTCAGAGATGTCTCATTGGTCAAACAATTAAAGTTAGACCAATCATCTGAGCTTTGGTCAAAGTATTAGGGAAGATTTAATTCTACTTTTAAAACAACAACTTTATTAACAATAACAATCAATATATAAAAAACACTAGCATATAATCTAAACCTAACATGAACATAAAACCATGCTGGAATAAAAAGAAACACATTATTAGTATGTTAAAAGATTAAAATAGACATCATAAATTCCTTGAGCAATATAAAAAATATATATATAAATATATCTAACTAGAAATAGCAGGTGGGCTACAGCAGGGAGAAGGAAACACATAGCATTACCTTATCACTAAATCTAATGAGGACGTGGGCTGGAGGTTTTAATATAGTGCCCAAATATCCACATCCTCATTAAGCCCCTTGGGGGACATGGTGTCTAGCTTATGTATCCAATAAGTCTCCTTAGAGGATAATGTTTTGACTCTGTCTCCCCCTCTTCTATTAACTGGAATAAACTGAATCCCCTTAAAAGTAAGACTAGAAGGGTCTTTACCATGATGTAATGAAAAGTGTCTTGATACACTATGTTTGTCAAACCCAATTTTAATGTTTCTGACATGTTCCTGGATACGGATTTTAAGGCTTCGTTTGGTTCTGCCTACGTATTGGTATCCGCATGCACACTCCAGCAGATATACAATATGCGTTGATGTACATAAAATAAATTCATCAATATTAAAAACCTCTAGTGTACAACATCTGTTGAATGTCTGCTGTTATGGCGATTGGCTCCTTGTGGAAGCGGATCAACACTCCCAGAAGACTGTTCGTCAGATCCGGCCCGGTGAGGAGAACATCGTTTAGGGAGACTCCTTGATGCTGAGCACTGGAGTCGAATACCACTCGAATTTGGCCAGGTTTCTGGGGGTGGTAGACGCCAAACGACGGGAGGTACCAGCATTCTTCGCCTTCTCTCAGGGGGGGCGCCGACTCTGCATGGCCGCTGTGGAAGATTTTCTGCATGAAGGCCACAAAGTGTTCCTTGGTCTCCGGTTTCCTTTGTAGGTTACAGCGAAGCGAAGCGAGCCTAGACATTGCGTGGTCTCTGTTGTTTGGGACGCGTCTTCTTGGCGAGCGGAAAGGTAGTGGGGCCACCCAACTGCCTAATTCGTCCTTGAAGAGCTCTTTATCCATTAACCTCAAGAATTCTTTATCTTCCATTGATGGCGCCTGTTTGTCGTCGTCCTTTGTTGTCTGGAACACTGTACTCCCTAGGTCATTGGGGTATTTTTCTGCCACAAGCATGTCTCCATAGTTCCTTTTGGTCTCGAGCTTCTCGTTGACCTGGAAGTGGTTCGGACAGGGTTTAAAGTGGGATGTACGACCGTTCTCCAACAAGTTTGTTCGTAGGGCGTCTACGTTGTCGGGTCCTCGTATCCTGTCTATGCATACTTCTCCCACTACCACCCATCCTAGATCGAGCCTTTGAGCGCTTGGGCTGTTGTGGTCCCCATTTCGCTGTTCACGGATCTTGTGTGCTCTCATGATGTCCCTGCCAAGTAGCAGCATGATCTGGGCGCCTTCGTCTAGTGGTGGGATACGATCGGCAATAGCTGTTAGATGGGGATGGTGTCGCGCCACGTCTGGTGTGGGGATCTCGCTCCTATATTCTGCCATGTGATTGCACTCGATGAGTGTGGGAAGGGGCATGTTCACTTTGACGTCTATTGAGCATATGGTGTAGCCATTCACTCTTCTCCCTGTAGTCTCCATTCGCCCTGCACATGTTCTGAGAGTGTAAGGAGAAGCGTTGTCTTGTATGTTAAACATGTCGAAGAATTCTGACCTGACCAGCGATCGGTTGCTCTGGTCGTCGATGATTGCATACATCCTTTTAGCTCTTTGGGGTTGTCCCTCTGGGTGCACTGCTACCAGACATATTTTAGAGCAAGATCTACAGTCGTTTCCTTCTCCACATACCACTGTGCATTTGGACGCTACCGACGTCGTGGGGGGTGTATCTCCCACTTCTTCCTCCCCGCCCTGCTTTGTCGAAGGGTTAGGGGCTTTGCTTGATTTGGGCTTCATAGCTTCCGGGTGTAAAGCGGCTATGTGCCTGTCACTATCGCACTCTGTGCATTTCATAGCTTCTTTGCAGTCCTTGAATAAATGAGTTGTGGAAGCACAACATTTGAAACAAGCTCCCCATTCCCTGAGTAAGTTCTTTCGCTCCTCTATGGGTTTCATTCTGAATCCGATACACTTGTTAAGCGGATGCGGCCTTTTGTGTATAGG
>WSYH01005897.1:0-41384 GCA_036426205.1 Ascaphus truei
ACAAAATATGTTTAACCCGGAGATTTCAAATCTGAACCCGTAGCCCAGATATACGTCCCCGAAACCCGTAGTCTCCGGGTCAAACCCGGAGTGGCGGTAACCCTATCTACAGACAATAAATAAAATTGGGAACACATACTGTACAGTATTAGCTCATCGACTTTGGAACTGTGCAGCACTCAGTGAGGGAACGGAGGTGCCGTGGAGACTCTCTTCATCCGGACGCGGAGAAAAGAGACTTTGTACCCACCTATCACCCACTATTCCCTTTGCTGTTTTATTCTCCCTTTTCAAGAAGCATCAGTGGCTTCTTTTGTTTTTATATTTTTATATTTCCTACCCCCATACTGTTTAAAGTGTATTGTTTATCCTATGATAGTTTAAATAAAGATTTCACTTCCCATAAGTGTTCAGTGTCCCTGAGTCCACTAGAGATTGTGTATAGACCGTAGGTGTCTACCTACCATCATTGACGTTGGAGTATCAAAGATACCTCTATGAGTGTGTGCTCACACTGGCCCGTGTGAGTATTTTGGTATATCCCTATATCCCCCTCTCTCACCAGGTTTGAACATTTGAGCCTGGTTCCTTGGCTATATGTTATCTACCCAAGGATCTGTTTATTGCATTGGTGTTTACAAAGATACAGCTATATGAGATCGCTCACATTAGGCCTTGTGAGTGGGTTATTATCAATCAATATTTGATACTTACAACATCATATTATTCCACCCCCATACCGCAGCAAACTTGTGTATGTATGCACTTAATTGCCTTTTTTGTTTACACTCACATCCGCACGAGAGGCGAATTACAGTCAAGAATCCACCGACCCAAAGGAGAAAAGAGGACCAGTAAGAAAGCAGTACTACCACTCAGAAGCAAGACGCGGAAAGAAGTCAAAGAAACCCTGATGGGATACAACTTACACAAGGCCGTGTAAGTTTATTTATTATTCCATCTACACCCTGTGATTATACACAATACGTAAACTCCCTATTCAAGGAGTTTTTCTTTCTATGAGGGATCAATAGAGTCTAAACAACCGCATTGACCGTCAGTGAAAGATACTACATCCTCCTCACATTGTGCTCCCCCACCTTTTCTTCTGTTTCACTGTACAGTATTAGACAGGCCTGCACAACTCATAAAGTGAGAAGGGCCGAACTGCTCCAAGGACAAAAAACTTGGGTCGCACGGGTAAAATCATCATCAACATCATCATCATCATCTCTCCCCCACCTCTCATCATCATCATCCTCATATATCTCCCCGCACCTCACAGCATCATCTTCATATCTCCACCAGCACCCTTCATCATCATCCTCATATATCCCCCAGAACCCCTCACTATCAACCTTTGCGATACTCCCCATCACTCTCTCGATACCCCCATCTTTCCCAATCACCCCCAACCACATAATACTCCCCCTCCACATCAACCAAACCCCTGCACCCACACACCACCACCCTCACCTCACATCACTCTCCCCCCCTGCACCTCCCATCTCTCTCCCACCCTGCACCTCCATCGCTCTCCACTCCCTTCTCCCCCCCTGCACCTCACTCATCTCCCCTGCCCACTCACATCACTCCCCCCTGCACTCACATCACTCTCCCTCCCCCCTCACCCACATCACTCTCCCCCTGCCTCACATCACCCCCCCTGCACCTCACTCACTCTCCACCCCTGCAACCTCACATCACCTCTCCCCCCTGCACCTCACATCACTCTCCCCCCCCTGCACCTCAACATCACTCTCCACCCCTGCACTCACATCACTCTTCCCCCCTGCCAACCACAATCACTCTCCCCTCTGCATCTCACATCACTCCCCCCCTGCACCTCACATCACTCTCCCCCCACACCTCACATCATCATCTCTCCCCACCACACCTCACATCACCCACCCACACCCCTCATCATCCCCCCCACCCCTCATCATCTCCCCCTGCCCCTCATCATCTCCCCCCGCCCCTCATCATCTCCCGCCCTCATCATCTCCCTCCCATCATCATATCCCCCCCTCATCATCTCCCCCCCCACCCTCATCATCTCCCCCCCGCCGCCATCATTCCCCCCCCCTCATCATCTCCCCCCCGCTCCCGATCACAGCGGTGGAAGCTGGCCCCAGGAGGTGTCAGCGGCAAGAAGGTAAGAAGCGCGGGGGGGAAGGAAGGGAGGGAGATCGCATCAAACTGCTGGCACTCCATGTATTGGCAGAGCAGGTTGGGGATGGGGCGACGCGTCACAATGCTAGCGCTCCTTCCCCACTCACAATTCTGGCACTCCTTCCCATTTTTTTCGGCAGAGCGGGTGCGGGGGGAGTGTGTCACAATGCGCTCCTTCCCTCCTCTGTCTGGAGAGCGGGTGCGGGGGGAGCGTGTCACAATGCGCTCCTTCCCTCCTCTGTCTGCAGAGCGGGTGCGGGGGGAGTGTGTCACAATGCGCTCCTTCCCTCCTCTGTCTGGAGAGCGGGTGTGGGGGGAGCGTGTCACAATGCGCTTCTTCCCTCCTCTGTCTGCAGAGCCGGATCGGGGGGAGTGTGTCACAATGCGCTCCTTCCCTCCTCTGTTTGCAGAGCGGGTGCGGAAGAGTTGGGTTTACTATATCTTCATTCAAGGACCTCTTAGAGCTGACGTGTCTGAACCTGACTTTTTCCAACCTCCCCAAGATAGACTGCCTGAAACTTGAATACTGCTATCAGGAGGACAGCACCTCACTGGGATGTGAGCTAGTGAATTTTGAAGAAGAGAAGGTTATGAAGCAGTTGTCATTTTTCTTGTCATACTGGAAAGGGACAAGGGAATTGCTGGGAGTTGACATTGAAGAGGCCTGGAAGTGTAGAACTTGTGATTTTGCTGATATCTGTGAGTGGAGGACAACGAAATCTAAGGAGGCTGCAGAGAGGAACCAGACCAAAAGAGCCAAATGAAGACTTACACACTTCCTATGTGCATAATTTTATGAGATTTGAAATTCACAACAAATGCCTCAATTTGGACTGAACTAATATTTAAACAAAACATTTATATAACAATACAAATGGGAGCAGCACTCACTATTTCCATTATTGATAATCCATTGGTTGGATGCCCATAGATTATCCGCTCATCATCTTCACGGATTTGAATAGTATAAACAATTTTTTTTTTATCACAGTACTCCTGGTTCGAAAATCTTAAAACATCATATCATCTTTATTATAACCCAACAAAAAAATTAACCAAAATGTTTTTAAGAATCTATAGTAAAAATAGTGCAAAAATATAGATACAGCTGAAATAGACTGGTGCATCGATTGAATCTGTTTCAGTTCTGTAATATTGCTTTATTGGACCAATAGGCCATTCCAGCTAGTATTTCAGCTCTGTATTATTGCTGTATGGATACTTTTTTTTCCCCCACAATTTTCTCTATGAAATCTTATGTTGATTTAAAATGATTTGGTTACATTTTTGTATTTTTTTTTTGTTATAATGAAGACGATATGATGTTTTAAGATTTTGGTTTACATTTGTTTTTGTTTAAACAAAAAAGTTAGCAATGCTTATATTGCAATGTACAATGCTACCAGCATAGGAATAATGAATTTTATATATTAAAGACCTTGCTCAGAAAAATAAATCAAGAGGAACTATTTACATGAGGGACTATTTACACCATAAGGACAGTTTAATAACATTGCCTACACTAAAGATGCAGGAAACTACAATATACCTGCTGTGAAGTGATTTTGACTCTTGTGTATTGAATATGAATTTTAATGTACGGAATGTGTAATAATAAATATTTTATACTTTCATATCTACACCCATTCTAGTAGATTATTTTAGTCAAGTAAGAACTTAAAATGGTAAACTACGGACAGTTCTAGAGGATCTTTACCTCTCAGTAACTTATTTGTCTGTAAATCATTAGAGAGGAAAGCTGGCACTCCACGATTGGGTGGAATGGATATTAATCTGTGAGGTTGGGGGTTCAAACGTTTTTCTTCTGTTTTATGCTTGCATTTCCCATGTGATTTTTCTTTTAAAGTTGCGTGCAGAGAGGTTAGATATCTGTAACACCGCATAATAATCAGCTTAACCTCAGGCTAGACAGATCCCTCTCTACCACGTTTGAACAAAATTAGAGCTGTAAGAAAGTGTTACGGCGGTGCTGCCCGCAGACCAGACCCGACCCTATTACTGAGGTGGGGACGTATATGTGCACGCACCGGCAGCAAAAGGAGCGTGTTGTCACGGTTGTGCTCGCCACAAACCTGGGTCGGACCGCGTGGCTGAGGTGGGGTTGTAAAAGCACCGACCTTAGACCGCGCAGGCTGATCCGGATTGCGCAGTTCGTAGTCGTACGTAGCAGGGTTGGGGCTGGAGAAGGTAACATCATCAGTGGACAAGCCATGGTCAGGACTGGAGAGATCAGGGTAAACGTTATTCAAGCAGGAGTTCGGCAACAGGTAATCAGAAGTTCCCCGCTTCAGCTTAGGAGCGTGAGCGCGGGCGTGGGTTCTGCGCGTGCGGCGACCATGGCCCATGGTACTGGTCTCAGGAAGGGATAGGCAGACCGGAGTGGACACACTGCTAGGCAGCACTGGTACACCAGTGCTTCAGCGCAAGAGTCCAGATCGGGCCTGTGCAAGGAGAGAGAGAGCTACAGACCTCAGGACTCGGAGACCGGCCTCTTCAAGGGAAGGGCAGCAGGCCTCAGGAAACTGGAAGCTGAAGAACGCACTGGAGAATCCTCTGCTTCAGCACAGGAACCAGGATACAGCCTCTGCAATGGAGAATGAGCAGCAGGCCCCAGGTACCAGTAGATAGGCTCTGCTGTGGAAGGATAGCAGGCCTCAGAAAATAGGGAGCAGAAATTAACATGGAGAGTACTCCGCTTCAGCACAGGAGACAGGAACAGACCTCTGCGTGAACTAGGGAATAGAACTTTGAGAGATTAGTACACAACAGAGCCAAGCCTTAGGGCTTGTGGCAGAACACTTGTGACAACCAGGAACGGTTATGCTCGGCAGGGAAGCATTGTGGGAAAGGTGTCTTTAAAGGTCAGTGAACCAATAGCAGAAGGGGCGTGTGACAGCATTGCTTTAATGAATGAACCCAGTGTGGAGTTGCAGTAAATATCAGGAGCAGTGTTCCAGGGCTACACAGGTCTGTAAGGCAAGGCAAACCGTAAACTAAGGTGCGGATCCGTTACACATGTCCGGAGTGTGGTGTTTTAGGCGTTGCCAGGCCAGGTGGTGATAGCTATAGCAATACTTGCCGGTTCCGGTAAAGAAGAGTCGTAGTCGTTGCCGTTAGCCAAGGTCAGGGATAGGAGAATTCCGGAAGGTCGGTGTTCAAGCAGGGGTCGTGAGCCAGAGATTGCCGTCCGCCAAGCCTGAGTGAATGAAGTGAGAAAGTGCCAGAGTAGACATCCGCAAACGGAGACTATGTCGAGCAATGAGTGAGTGTCAGGACAGGCAATATAAAGTGCTGCTGACCAGTCAGAAGTGGGGGCAGACCTGGAGGAGTGCGTGTAGCTGTCTTGGATAGGTCCCCTTGATTGGCAGGCATGTGAGTAAGTTTGGTCTGGGGAAATAGCCTGTACGTCAGTTGGGGGCGTGGTTTCACTGCAAGTGCAGAGAATAAATTATCTTCACCCGGCGCGCAAGACAAATGGCAGCCACATGTGAGAGAGGCGGCCGCGGAGCAGAGGCGGACAACCAGAGACGGCGGGGAACCCCCAGGGCAGCGGGAAATGACGGCGCCGGCGAGGGGGACGCACCACGGCAGCAGCAGGAGGTAAAGGAGGTGAGGAGGGGTCGCGCTGTGAGCGCCGCGATCCCCGAATCCTCACAGAAAGCTACAAACAGAGAGGCACTTTTGATACTAACACTGTCACGGGAGATCAGTACTTTTAAAACCAAAACCTTCTGGGATCACTATCACCAAGTACAGGACAAAGTAATTGAATAAACAGAGTTTATTCTGACAGAACCAACAAATACACAAAATACACAGTTATGACATACACTCACCAACTGGGGACCTGGGGGAAGACTCTAGCCTCGATTAGGTGCAGGGACCCGCTTCAAATAGGTTTACCCTGTCTGCTTCTCTGCTTCAGGATATCAGAGCCACTCTGACATGTATTTCCAACTGGTCACATTCAAACTCCACACTCCTTCCCAGAGTCTCAGATGGACTCTAATGCTCTGATCAGCAACACCCCTTATATACCCCTTGGTGGCTATCGTTTACATGGTATAGGGGCGGCAGGCCAATCCGAGCACGGATTGAGTTGGTGCCCAGAAAGCCAGAGGAGGTGCGTGCTAAGGCACTCAAGTCCTCCCACTGGGTAGGATCCTCGGAGTTTGGGCAGTACGATGCTCTAACTCCCAGATCTGATCAGCAGCCTTTCACCTCTCCCCAGGAGTCCTGACACCTAGCTGTTCCAACCCTTGTTTTACTCCTATCATTTTTATGGAAAGCTTCAACTAAGTGGATTGCTGAGTCTTACACCATAGAAATGACACCAACAGTAGAATATCTCATTTACTTTCTTGCATGGCTGATACCCAAAGCACATTACAGTGATTTACACACAGACCACAAATCGCATCATAAGACAATGCCGGCCAGGGCCGCCAACGGGGGGAGAAAGGGCACGGGCATCCCGGGCCCCGTGAGTCAGGGGGGCCCAGCCGCCAAGCCCAAAAAAAGAAAACGTTTAAAAAAAATGGCTGCAATTGCACATGCGCAGAGCTGAGGTCCCGCAGGGTGTCCTGCCTGTGGGCCTGGCCCGCCCCAGCCCGCTTCCTCGATCCCCACTTGGGACGGAGGGCGGGGAAGCGCCAACCCTGCACCCCCGCGTGCACCTCCTGCCCCATGCAGCAGCCGCGGGGGATGCTGCAGCTGCCACCCGGCATCTCGCCCCCCCCAACTGCCCACCTACCGTGCGCCCCCCGAGCTCACCTCCCGTGCGCCCCCCTCCTATGCATTCCCCGAGCCCATCTCCCGCGCCCTCCCCCCACCCCGTGCCCACCTCCCGCCCCGGGCAGCTGCCAAGGGGACATCGGGGGCAGGGGGGGAAGCGGCAAGGAAGCAGGAAGCAGCACCCACCCGGTCAGGGTAAGTCACCAATTCAACAGTAAATGTCACCCACCACCCAGTCACTGTCACCCACCACCCAGTCACTGTCACCCACCCCCCTGTCACCCATCCCCCCTGTCACTGTCACCCACCCCCCCTGTCACTGTCACTCATCCCCCCTGTCACTGTCACTCACTCTCCCACCCACTCACTCTCCCACCCATGCACGCACTCTCCCACGCACGCTCCCTCCCACGCACGCTCCCAACCACGCACGCACTCTCCGTACCACGCACGCACTCTCCCTCCCACGCACGCATGCACTCCCTCCCACGCACGCACGCACTCTCACGCACGCACTCTCCCTCCCACACACGCACTCTCCCACGCACGCACGCACGCACTCTCCCTACCACGCACACACTCTCCCACCCACGCACGCACTCTCCCACCCACGCACGCACTCTCCCAGTCACTCAATCACCCACCCAGTCACCCACCCAGTCGCTCACTCAGTCACTTAGTTGCCCACCCAGTCACCCACCCAGTCACCCACCCACCCAGTCGCTCACTCAGTCACTTAGTCACCCACTCAGTCACTCAGTCACCCACCCAGTCACTCAATCCCCCACCCAGTCACTCTCTCACCCACCCAGTCGCTCACTCTCTCACCCACCCAGTCGCTCACTCTCACCACCCAGTCGCTCACTCTCTCACCCACCCAGTCGCTCACTCTCTCAGTAATTGGCAGGGTGAGGTGCAGGGGGGTGATGTAATGTGCAGGGGGGAGGTGCAGGGGTGGTGAGGGTGCAGGGGGGTGAGGGTAGGTGCAGGGTGTGAGGTGCAGGGGGGTGTGTGAGGGGTGTATGTGCAGGGTGTGATGTGAGGTGCAGGGGTTGAGTTGCAGTGGGATTGAGATGCAGGGGTGAGTGTGATTTGAGTGTGAGTATTGTGTGTGCATGTGAGTGGTGAGTATTGGTGTGAGGTGGATGGTGATTTGTGTGTGATGTGGAGGGTGGTTGTGTGTGTGTGGAGGGGTGGTATTGTGTGTGATGGGGGGTGGTTGGTGTGACTGGAGTGTGGTGGTGTTTGGTGTAGATAGGGCGTCACACGTTGGCTGATGAGCGGTGCAGGGGCAGAATGAAAGATGATGAGGAGTGGCTGGGGGAATATGAAAATGATGATGGGTGCGGGGGGGTGGGGATATGAGGATGACAGGGATGGCTGGGGGAGATATGACGATGTTGATGGATGGGGTGCGGGGAGATATATATCAGGATCCGGTTGGCTGGGGCAGATATGATGAGATGATGAGGGTTCTGGGGAGTAGATTGAGGGCTGCTGGAGAATGAGGATGATGATGAGAGGTGCTGGGGGAGAGATGATGATGAATGTAGATGATGATCATGATACTGATGATGATGATGATTTACCCGTGCGGCCCGCATCTGTATTCCTGGAGCAGTTTCGGCCCTCTCACCTTGACGTTGTGCAGGCCTGGTTTATGGCAATATTGTGTGAATTCCTCTCCACAGAATGCAATAGTGCTGAGGTTTGCATCTCCCTATGTGAATAAGTAAAATTTAACTTGAAAGGAAAAGTGGCAATGCTGTTGCTTGAAAAAAAAAATAGTGCAACTAAATTATATCCAACTGTGGGCCTATGCAGAAAACCGGGGAGAAGCCCTATCTCTCGCCAGTGTTTTGCCAAATATGCCTACAGCAATTTCAGTAAATTGTGAAAAACCTGGCGAGAATGAGGAAAATCCGTCCGCCTTTTTTTTGGCGTGAAAAAAACTCGCTGCATGGGTGGCAAGATCATATCTCGCCAATTTTAAAACCGCTGTATTCTAGTAGCCCCGATCAGCACCTCGCGCTGATGCGGCTTTAAAATGGAGAGATTTTCTCCAAATCGCTCCGCCACCAAAAGTTGGCAAGAAATGGTGCTGAGCGGCGATAGGGGACATAGAAAAAAAAAATCTGTCATACTTTCTGGCTCGGATTGATGCAGGGGCTCCAGAGCTGATACCCATTAATATCAGCACCGAAGCCCCCCCCTACATCCGAAGCAGGAATAATGCTTTACAACACCCAATTCATTGTCTTAGTCGGCAACCGCAAGGCAATGAAGGGGTTAACCATCCATTACCATGCTTTCTGTGGGGAAGCGGCGAGTGGATTAAGGGGGTAGGTTGGAATTTGGGGGAGTGTTATGGTTTCCGGGGTGGTTTGCGGGACAATTAACCCCTTCACACCAAAGCCTGTTAATACCGCAAGGGTCATGAAGGGGTTAAGCCCTCAAGCGACCCACACGCAACCCTTAAACAAACCACTGAGGGGGGCTATTACCACTTTGCACCCATCCCTGCTAACAATATTATATTATTATACATTATATATATATAATATAAATATTATATATATATAATAAAACAGAGGAAGGTTTCACCTGTTCTTCCAGAACATGTCGTTACCTCATCATGTGCATGATGCCCAGGGGGCTGCACTACATAGTTGAGACAGGACAGGGCCTAAACAGAGAATGAACCTGCACGCCACAGCATCACACCTGTACAGAGACAGTCCTGTTGGCGAACATTTTCTCTGACTCTGCCTATGATGAACGATCTGAGGTTGCCATACTCAAAGGTAATCTTAAAACCCCGAAAGAGAGACGGTTGCATGAATAAATTTATGCAACGTTCGGACACTTAGCAGTGGCCTAAACAGAGATCGAAATTTTTGAGTCATTACTGACACTACGCGAACTCTCTTCCCATGAGCGACTAAAGGCCAATGTCTGTACATACTGTGCTATAGTATGCACACACCGCTGTCTCTCACATATACTAATACTCCGTAATTTTCCATCCCTATACAACCAATAGGGACCACATAGTATCCCACCACACTTTTAGTTGTGCTAACAAACTCTCACATTTCCACACCCACCCACACCATTTATATCCCTCCTCAACTCCACCACAACTTGTGTAGAGCAATGTTTATACTGTGGGCTCTCCATTCATTTTTATTCACAAGATCATATACACTACCACACTCTTTCTTCACTTTGCCTTACGTTACCCTTTGACACCCTCTAGCCATACACCATCCACACCCGGGGAACAGGAACCGCACGATAACATTCCAAGAGACACTGGTTTTTAAGTAATCCCTGGTTCATTCATTGTAACATCGCCGAGAAGAGAGTCTCAGTTATCTCGAAAGCTCGCACAAATAAAAGCATTTCGTTAGCCACAGAACGGTATCATCTATTTATTTTTTGATATAGTATTATATATATATATATGCATATACAGTGCTTGACAAATCCCCCAAAAATCTACTCGCCGAACCAAAAAATCTACCTCGCCAAAGTCCCGCCCCAACCCCGCCATAGGCCGCCACCCCCAAGCCCCAAACACCTTTAAAAAAAAAAAACAAAACATAAATTAATAAATTCCTAGTAAGAAAACATTCGTTTTGAATATTATTTATGTATTACAAATTCTCCTATATTAGTTCTGTTACGTGTGTGTGTGTGTGTGTGTGTGTGTGTGTGTGTGTGTGTGTGGGTGTGTAGTGTGTGTGTGTGTGTGGTTGTGTGTGGTGTGTGTGTGTGTGTGTGGTCGGATCTAGAACAAACAAAACCAGATGTGAATGACTAGTTTCCTGAACCCCTTAAACCAGTGTCAGGATGCCCCGCTTCACCATTCTAAAGCAGCAGCAATCCCGCTGGGATCTTACCTGATCCGCGTCCCCTCAATATCCAGGTACCCGCATTCCAGCAATGTTATACATGGAGGGGAGGTGTTCCTTACTTGTCTTCTGGGTTTAGGGGGGGATTCCGATGTCTTCCGAGTAAAGCTCGATAGTTAGATTAGGAAGAAAGCAGTATAGGTTATTTCGGTCTATTATAGGCAGTTAGTTACTGCTGCGGGCCAAGTTATATTCGACATTTGCCCGTTCTTGGCCGCGCAGCAGTAGCCTGGCGCGCGCCCGAGTGTGAGCGGGCGCTGCGCGAAGCTAGCGGGAAGAGCACCCTCCATCGGGGTTGCTCTCCCTAACCGCTGCCGGGTCCGCCGGGTCCCCCGGAACCCCTGCCGCCGTCCCGCAGATCGCGGGACACCATGGCTCCATCGGGGAGCCCTGGACGCGGACTGCGGGGGCGCAGGCTCCCGAAGACCGCGTGACCGCGCGTCTATGACGCACGCACGCCGAGGGGGCCACTAGCAAGCCGGGAAATCATCCGGCTTGCGCGCGGCTCCTTCCCAGGTAAACCGAACCTACACATGCAAATAAAGTGTTTGTCCGGTGGACTGTATTATAAGGGTAAATAATAGATCATATCCAGAGTGTTGAACATAGAGTGAGAGATTGTGTGTGTGGTATGCAGAGTAGAGAGTGTGGGTGAGAAACACAGGAGAGACTCAAGATAGGGTGTAGAGAGACATAGAGAGAGGTGTGAGAGAGACATAGAGATAGTTTTTGAGAGATACATAGAGAGCGGTGTGAGAGAACTAGAGATAGGGTGTGAGATGAGCATATAGAGAGGGTGGTGAGAGAGACTTAGAATGAAGGGGTGTGATAGAGACTAGAGAGATGGTGTGAGAGAGACATAGAGATATGGTGTGAGAGAGACATAGAGAGAGGGTGTGAGAGAGACACAGAGAGATAGAGGAGGTGAGAGGACAGAGAGAGTAGGGTGTGAGAGACAGAGAGAGGGTGTTATAGAGACATGAGGAGAGGGTGCTAGAGAGCAGACACGATAATATCCATTCTCACACAAATCGCACGGCCCCGTCCAGAGTTCTTCTATAAGATTTACAGCGGACAAATACACCCGTTACGGAGGTAAACGACCCTCCTAGACACTGTCAGGGTTCTTTACCATTTAAGTTCACAC
Source organism: Ascaphus truei (assembly GCA_036426205.1). Classification (NCBI taxonomy): domain Eukaryota; kingdom Metazoa; phylum Chordata; class Amphibia; order Anura; family Ascaphidae; genus Ascaphus; species Ascaphus truei. Next base: position 11,992 of record WSYH01005897.1, read on the forward strand.
TTGACTTAACGAACTACTAGGAGAATGGGTTGTAGATGTGTGTTGGAAGAGATGAAAGTATATAAAAGACTTGATCTTATCCTACCAACCTTAATGGTCCATGAAATACTATCCTCAACTACAAAAGGCGTCCCAAACCTACCTTCACAAGAAGGCCTATATTGGTGTTTCTGCATTCTTTAGGGCCTAGGCAACGCTTATTAAACCATCGTATGCGTGTAAATAGTCACTCTGATTATTCTTCTGAGCAAGGTCTTTAATAATAAAAATCATTTATTCCTATGCTGCCGGTAGATGACATTGCAACTATAAGCATTGCAACTTTTGTGTTAAACAAACAACAATGTAAACCAAAATTTTAAAACATCAGTATCGTCTTCAGTATAACAAAATAAATAAAAAAAGTAAGAACCAAATATTTTAAATCAATCATAAGATTTCATAGCAGAAAATGTGGGGAAAAAAAAAAAAAGTATCATTATCAGCATATTAATACAGAGCTGAAATACTAGCGGAAGTGGCCTTTCGTCGGCAATAAAAGCAATAACGACGAACTGAAAACAGATTCAATCGATGGATGCGAGCACCAGTCTATTCAGCGTGTATCTCATTAGTTTGCCACTATTTTTACTTAGAGATTCTTAAAACATTTTGGTTAAGTTTTTTGTGCGGTTCTTATATTAAGAGGAATGATGTTTTAAGATTTTCGAAACTGGCGACGTGTGACTTAAAAAATTTGTTATTTAATATAAATCAGTGAAGATGATGAGCGGAAATACTTATGGGACACCCAACCATGGATATCAATAATGGAAATAGTGAGTGCTGCCCATTTGTATTGTTTATATTTTGTTTAAATATTAGTCAGTCAAAATTGAGGCATGTGTTGTGAAATTTCAAATCTCATAAAATTATGAACAAGGAAGGGGATGTAAGTCTTCATTTGCTCTTTTGGTATGGTTCCTCTCTTGCAGCCTCTCCTAGATTTGTTGTCCTCCACTCAACCAGATATCGCAAAATCAACAAGTCTACACTCCAGGCCTCTCAATGTCAACTCCAAGCAATTCCATGTCCCTTTCACAGTGACAAGAAAAATGACAACTTGCTTATAACCTTCTCTTCTTGCAAAATTCACTATAGCGTCACATCCCCAGTCGAGGTGCTCTGTCCTCATGATAGCAGTATTCAAGTTCAGCAGTCATCTTGGGAGGCGAGGTTGGGAAAAAGTCAGGTTCAGACACATCAGGCTCGAAGACGGTCCTTGAATGAAGATATAGTAAACCCAAACTCTTTTGGATGTCCTTCAACTGTGGGGCCACAGGCTTGATCTAGCCGCAAAAGCCAATGTGAATAAAATATAGAAGATCTCTGGCTGTAGAATTCCAATCACCAATACAATCAAAGAGCAGCGTGTACACAGCACCTGTTAAGGCAAGGATGACAAATCCATGGGTTCCAAGCACACACAGAACCACACCTTTATTATGCCATACAACTAATCTTCCCCAAAAATGGTTGTCAATAAAATGTTAACATAAAAAAAGCAACAAGTAAAGTCCCCAGCCTGCTACCAACAAAAATAAATGCAACGACAGATAGAGCAGCGTGCGCAAACTGGGGGGCGAGCAAGATGGTGTAAGGGGGCGCAGGCAGCAGGCGGCGATTTTTGCGAGGGAATGCAGAGGAAAAGCCGTGGTAGCTGAAATTCGTTTCAGCCATTAGTGGCGTATATACGACAGCTCCTGCAGTTCTCCTCAGTGTGATGAGACGAGTGGTCAGAGTGGGACAGGGGAGGGGGGGCGTGAGTGTGGACATGGGGGTGGGGGTGAGATGGGACATGGGGAGGGGAGGTGTGACATGGGGAGGGGTGAGAGTGTGAGTGACAAGGAGAGTGGTGTGTGAGAGTAAGTGTGAAGTTGTGACATGGGGAGTGGGGGGAGAGATTGGGGGAGGGGGTGGAGTTGGGACATGGGGAGGGGGGGGGGGTGACAGTGTTTGTGGACATGGGGCGGGGGTGAAGGAGAGTGTGGACAAGGGGAGGGAGGGGGGGTGTGAGGCTGTGACCTGAGGAGGAGGGGTGAGAGGTGTTGACATGGGGAATGGGGGGTGAGTGTGACCATGGGGAGGGTTTGAGAGGATTGGGGAGGTGAGAGTGGGACATGGGGAGGGGGGTGAGTGGTAGGGGTCAGAGTTGATGACAGGGGGTGGGGGGGGGGTGAGAAGGGGAGTGTGATTGGGCAGGGGGGTGGAGTGTAAGTGTGCATGGGGGTGGGTGAGGTGAGGTGAATGGACATGTCGGGGGGGAGTGTAGGGTGTGGATGGGTGCAGGGGGGTGAGAGCTGTGCCATGGGGGTGAGAGTGGGCCATGGGGGGGGTGAATGTGAAGAGGGTGACATGGGGAGGAGTGTGACAGGGGAGGGGTGGTGAAGAGTGTTGTGAGAGTGTGACATGGAGAGGGGGGGTTGAATGTGTGACAGTGTGAATGGGAGGGGGGGTGAAAGAGACATGGGGATGAGAGACACTTGCGGGAGAGACACACAATGGCTGGAGGGCGAGTGTGAGAGAGGACACGGGGGAGGGAGAGACAATGGCGGAGGTAGAGTATGAGAGAGACACTGAGGGAGGGAAGGGAAAATTGTGGAGGAAGGAAGAGACAATACAATGGCTGGAGGCGAGAGAGACACGGAGGAGTGAGAGAGACATAGGGGCGGAGGGGAAGAAAGAGAGAATATACCCACTGGGGGGAGGGAAAGAGAGTGAGAGTGGGGGGAGGGAGAAGAGGACACTGAGAGGGAGGGATAGAGAGAGAGGACACTGGAGGGGGGAGAAGAGGGGGGAGAGACGGAGAGGAGGGTGAGATGAGGAAAAGAGGGGAGAGATAGTCCTTGATTGTGGCGTGTTGGAGAGGAGAGAGATAATAAGTACAGCATAAAGGGGACTATTGAGACAAATATTTTCATATGTTTTTAATTGAGTAATTTGTATATAAATACTTTTTTGTAGACGCGAGGACAGGGCGTTACAAGGGACGCATCAGGTGCTGACCTCATGTGATTTGATTACATCAGGCAGGGGGGGGCCCGAGAAATTTCATGGATGAAAAGGGGGCCGGCAGCATAAAAAGTTTGCTCACCACCTGGGTTAGAGCAGGGGGCGCGCAAACTTTTTCCCTGCGCCCCCCCTGCCGGATGTCCCCCACTCACCGCGCCCCCCCCACCCCAACTTACCGACGCTACCGGCGTTATGAAGTGCACGTCGTGCCATAGCAATGTGACGTCACATGGACCTCGCAGCGTCATTTTGACGGCCGCGTTGCCATGGCGACGAGGGAGGGGAAGCCGCCGGAGCCATGGTAAGTTAGGTTTACAGGAGGCCCTGCAGCTCCCCGGCACTTATTTAAGTTGCCTCGGGAAGCGCGCGGGGCCTCTGTAAACCCCGCGCCCCCGTCGCAGTGTCGCGCCCCCCCTGGGGGTCGCGCCCCACAGTTTGCGCACCGCTGGTTTAGAGCATCAATCTACAATGCTCACTCACAAAATATCCTCGTATTTGATACAATTTAAAACTGATGTGGACTGCTCAAGTTGACTTTGTACTTTGCTTTTTAGTATCTTCTTGCTATTGTTGCCTCAAAAAAAAAACAGACTCACAATACAAAGGTCAAAGAAATCAGGAAAGTCAAAGCATAATGGGAAAATAAAGAAAAAAACTGATTTCTCGTTCTGAAAGACTCTGGATTGTGTGGGCAACAAGCTGCATCATATCTGCAAATGTAACAGATGAAGCTACACTTCAATTAACTTAGGTTTTTAACCTTTTGATTTAAACAACTTCACATCATAATTAATCTATACAACTGCCCACAGCCATTACTTCTGACATGCCTGTATATATATTTCCTTCCAGGTTATCAAAGCTTAAAAGGAAGCAATGATGTGCTGTGCACAAGGGGTGGTGATTCAATAATTCTTGATTTAATTGACTTACAAGATTAAGGGATGAATAAAAACATTTTAGCTCCAGGAGCAATCATTCCATTACCACTGTCTGAGAATGTTAGCCGATTATGATTATTTACCAATGTGGTTTTATTAAAAGGTTGTGTAATACAGGTAGGCAGGTAACTTAGTTTGTAAAAAGTTTAATACAAAATAATTCTGCAAGATTTTATAAAATTTAAAGTATGAGTTAAATCTCAAATAAAAAATGTGGAAAAATGCCCCTATGCGGTTTTTATATTTAGATCAAAAAAATTATTACCTATACCTTAGGGGAATGGGGAGGGGAAGAAGGGACCCCTGTCAGCTGGTGCACATATGGGTAAGTTATATAGTATAGAATGCGGGGTCTGGGCTAACATCCGGTAAATGATTTGTATGGTAAAGAAGAAAAAGAACCTGGTATGTGATGATCACTTAAAGGCCCCTAGGTATAGAGGATTGATAAATGTTTGATAATAAAATTAAACTTTTTAATTGTAAATCAAACTAAATAGGTGGTGCATATAAATGATGAATATTAACTAAATGTTTTAAAAGGGAGTTAACTTGGTAGTAGATGCAACATGGAAATATGGCAGTTTATTTTAAGACAAGAAAGTCGGTGCATTAGGCTAAGTACCTCTCAAATTAGTAGCTTAGTGCAACTATGGGTTAAAACCCTTTTACCCTTGCCAGTGACCGATGTGTTGTTGTATCCAGGGGGGTGTTGTTCAGTTTTCACATGCATGCATACATACAGAAAGACCATAAGGTCCTCTTATATTAACACTGGAGTTATCCCCTTAGGTGCACTTAAAACACAAGTGTGGACAAAAAAATGACGAAGGATAGTACTGATTGACAATAGTACTTACACGGAAATAGAGAAAGGTCTTTGTCAGTATTTTTGAGCAAAAAGTTTCACTAATGTGCATATCATACAAGGATTGCTCATTGTTACGTCGGACGTGGTATGTTGCAGTATGGTATGTCTCCATACATATGTAGAGCAGTAGATGTTGTAGCAGTAATTTATGACCATGCCTCCCCTACCTTACTGTCACTGGTCTTGCAACTACAGATATAGGAATCAAAGTAACTCTGTATTAAAGAAGCGCCTGATCCTGTCAGTGTGGCTGGAACAAGTCTGGTAGATGGTTACATATCATAGTGTTTTGGACGGTGGGGTAGTGGCATCACACAAACAAAGCGCAAGCCCAGCTAGCTAACCTAAATCCATTTACAGTAACCTTGGCCACTATGTAAGTTATTTTCAGCCCCAAATGTACCTTAATATCTGAGGAAGAACAGGAAATGTGTAAATGTAACCATGTCTGTAATAATGATTTCAAAGCATGTATTCTTTATTCCCTGTGACAATCCTTCCCCCAGTTTAGAAAGCCGGCATCGGGGCCGCCAACAGAAATCATGGGGCCGGGACAAATGAAAGGAGCAAGCCCCCTCCCCAACCCATAGTTACCCACCCCCCAAACCCTAGCGCCCCCCGAATCCATAGCGAGCCCCCTGAACCCATAGCGCACCTACCAGGAAAAATTTTTTAGCGCGCAACTTTTACTTAACTGTTTCTTTATGTGTGATACAGAAAAAAACATTACAATGCAACGTGTTTATTTTATTATTTCACAAAAGACAGTGACTGCCTGTCTGGCTGATGAGTGACTGGGTGAGGAGTGATGGGTGAGTGAGTGACTGGTGAGTGAGGGGAAGGGGCTGAGAGTGACTGGGTGCGAGAGTGACGGGTGCAGAGGTGACTGGGTGCGAGAGTGAGCGTGGGTGCGTTGCGGAGTGGGTGCGGCTGGGAGAGTGAGGTGGGTGAGAGAAGTGAGCGAAGCGGGGTGGAGGTGAGGAGAGAGTGTGGAGGGCCAGGGGGGTTGCTGGTGGGTGCGGGGGACGGGGTGAAAGATGTGAGCGACTGGTGGGGTGAGAGAGTGAGCGGACCTGGTGGGGAGAGAGGAGCGGAACTGGGTGGGTGAAAAGAGTGAGAGACTGGTTGGGTGTATCACCCCCCCTGCACATCACCCCCCCCTGCACATCACCCCCCATGCACATCACCCCCCACTGCACATCACCTCTCCTGCACATCACATATCCCCCTGCACCTCCCCTCACCCCCTTGCACCACAGATCACGGCGGAGAGAAGGCAGGACTGTGCGTGCTCGCAAGCAGCAGGCACTGGAAGTGTCGCACTGCTAGAGCATGCAGTCTTGAGAGCAGGCTGGGCTGGGCTCGGCTGGCTGACTCGGCTCGGGGGGGGGAGAGCGGGCTCGGCTCGCGGCGGGTGGTGGAGAGGGAGAGCGGACTCAGGGGAGGGAGGAGGGGGAGAGCGGACTCGGGGGAGGGAGGAGGGGTAAAGCGCCACCGTGGGCCGCATATTGAGTGTCGGCGGGCCGCATGCGTCCCGTGGGCCGCGTGTTGTGCAGGCCTGCCTTAAACATTGTGCTACAAGAAAATAGTGCATCAGCTGTCATTTTTAAAGAAATTGCTCTTTTAAACATTGACAGTACAGTATGCTCCACTGTGTATTAATATTCTAAGTTAAGTTATTTATCAAATTGAAATCCCTACAAGTTTGAATTCTTTCAATATAAAAAATCTCTAGATTTATCTGAGGGCCCATAGAGCAAAACTGGACTGATCAATCTCATGCATTTTTGTCATCCCAAATAAACTTTAATAGTACTCTGGTGATGGGTCTGTAAGTTCACAATTGTGATGGGGGAGGGGTGCCAAGTGAGTAATAAAGGGGCCACCCCCATTAGGCACCCCCTTCCACCGTATGGGAAGTGAGGGGTTAACCAGAAATGTACTTACAGTATAATACATATGTTCCCCTGCTTCACAACCAAAAGGTATGTCCCTTGGTTATCCTATTCCCACATTTAGATGGAATTCATGTATTTTTATTCCCCTGCCTCAGGGCAAACTGTGTTTTATTTGATAGAACTGTATATGGGAACAATTATTGGTGTTTTTGCCTTTACGGTGTATGTACCAACCACACACACTGGAATCAGGTCGGGAGGGAAAGGGTTAATTGCATTTACATGTTTATTGCCCTTTTTGTCCCATTTCCCACCTTTGCTGTCTCCATTTTGCAGCATCTCCATAGGTCGCCATTGGAGCACCATGTAATCCTATGGAGATTCCGGCTATTTGGGCCCGATATCACAGAAGACCTGCAGGTGGCGCCCGAGAGGAGGAGCGGCGGTTCCTCATTGAAAGTGAATGGAGTAATGCATTTCAATGGGGATCCCTCAACTCCAACCTCCAGAAACGGGCTGGCAGCCAGCCAGACCGCAGAACCGCAAAAGCGGAAAAAATGTCTTAAAAGAGCTTTGATCAGCCCTCGGTCAAGTTGACGTCCAATTGGCGTGGGAACATTTGTTTTAGGGCACCCAGAAATAAAATTCTTTTTGCCCCTAGGCCCTAGGAAGCCCCTCACTTGACCCCAACTGGTTCTGACAATGAATGGCGGCAAGAAAGGGTGGCACTCGCCACGAGGGTCGCACCATTGTCCGCAATGGCGGAGAAAGCCGCGTGGCTTTCAAACACTAAGTCCAAAACAGTGTAAACTGAAAACCCATAACTCCGGTTCCATGGGGACCAGAGGGCTGGGATTTGGCCAGGATGTAGTCACTGCTCCGACATGACTGCATGCAATTTCCAGCCCTCTCCCCTCAGCCGGACAGAGTAGGGTTAACTGTAAAAAAGTGTGTGTTGCCCATTGACTCCAATGGTAGAGGAGGTCCCATTGAATCCTATAGCGGCGCCGGCCCATGCATTTCCTATGGCAGCACCGGCCCTATTGATTCCAATGGAGGTAAAAGCCGGGAGATAAAAAACGGCTAAGTTAAAAACGGTAAAAACCTGTAGTCCATAACTCTGGTTCTGTACGGACTAGAGAGCTGGGATTTGGCCAGCATGTGGTTACTAAACCGGCATGACTGCATGGCAAATCCCGACCCTCTCTGAGCAACAGAACAGAGGCAGGTTAATTGTTTAGTTTGGGTTTCTGCCATTGACTTCAATGGCAGAGAAATGCAATGTCTGTAAATGTGCATTTAAAGTGTATTTCTATAACTCCGGCTCAGTGGGTCCCAGCAAGCAGAAAATTGGCCACCATGTAGAATCCCCTCCAGCATGAGGATCTGGCAATTTGTAGCCCGCTCGGCCCAGCCGAACGGATTATTTTAATATATATAATTGTTGAAATATACTGTATTTGGTGTCTGGCATAAAAGCCCGGGAAAGATACTGGCTCTGCAGTATGTTAATGTTCAGGGGACGCCTATATGTAAGCTCTATGCCCAGTGTCTTCGTGTCTTCGTTTGTATCCTGTATGCCTGAATGAATTGCCAATCCAAATCCTGATAGCTTCATTGTCCAACCCCTAAGTAAGTGTTCATATTCTGTGTGTTATTTGTATATCTTGTGTGTTCACCTTTTTCAAAGAATAAACTTTCTTTATTATATCTAAGTCGCATTCGATTCAACCCAGAGATATTTTGGTGTATTATTATAACCCTGCACACAAGCTCCCGTGACAACAATAAGCTAGAATGTGGAACTTTTTATTGGACAAAATACATAATCGTTCCGATCCTAAGAATAATTAAATGAACGATATAAGAAAAAATGCTACTAAACTTAACCACAAATGTTCGAAAAACATTATATACCTGTTCTTCTTTCCAGTGAATGAGTACAATGTTCAGACTCATGTGACCCAAAAGCAAGGTAAGGCAAACCGTTATTCGTTGTGTATGAGTGAACCAGCTGTAAGACGGACGACTAAATACAGAGCCCCAGAAATGGAAATCCTCCAGGTATTCAGTAAACTTGCAGTAAAACAGCTGATACAGAAAGAAAAAATTATGTTAATGCTATTTTAGAATTTCAAGAATATTTTAGAAACATTTGAAAGCCAAATCTTTTACCACAACATAAAAATATGCTTGCTGCACTAATAATAAAAAACCTTTCTGATAAAGAAAATCAATTGTTTTTTTAAATTCTCCATTAGAACTCAGGGAGCAAATAAATAATAAAAGTGTGATGCGTTTACAAGAAAATGATTACCTTTAAACTAGTGAAATAAATATGTTCAATGCAAATGGATCAATAAAAATAAAAGTACTATCAATAACTCATTGTACAATATGAATGTTGTAAAGGTAACTTGGGAAAAAAGATACAGTAGCTGGTTGGTTTCTGAATTTTGAATTAATTTACCTTTCTAAAACCAAGTCCATGTCTTATAGGTGTGAACTCCTGTTCCACTTTCCCATCTCCCTCATCGACAGCGAGCCAGCACTCGGCAAGAAAAAACCAACTGTTTCCACTCTGCAGATCTTCTATAATGACGTGGCTGAGATACAAGCTTGGGGAGTGACCACTGTTGTTATGCCAAATATGAATCTTCCAAATTGCTCCAATGCTGTCAGGAATACTATAAGATATATTGTGCAATTCTGTAAGTTAAACTCCCGAATCATCATATGAAAATAATGTGTAAAGTTAGTTTTTTATGGTTACCTTACATAGTAGAAATTGACATTTAGATGCATCTGTAATGGGTTCTCAGTGTATACAAATGTATGGATAACTGTGCTGATTTACCTAATGTCTCAAAAATACCCAGCTATCCGATCTATGTACAGTACAGTATTAAAGCAAATGTGCTGCAATTCTGGGGCAAAAAAAAACTGCCATAGAAAGCAATAGCATATTTTGTTTTTATATCCGCGCAGAATTGCACAACTTTTCACTTGATACATTACCCCTTATGTGTTTAGAAACCAGATCTATACTTTTCAAATGCAAACTAAAGGGTTAGATAATAACCCCCAAACATATCAAGACGATTAGTCATTGAGATTAGTTTGTTAGACTCTGGGACATTTCTGTCCTGGTAGTGGATGTACCCACTGATTCTGTCCACTGCGCAATTGTGTGTTCCTTTTGTTTTTCTATAAAAGAAGGACGACTATCAAGCAAGTTCTATCTGGACTACATCAAAGGATTGAACTTTTGGGACTTGTTTCCATTTTGGTCATCTACAGGTATATGGACAGTGGGAATTGGTATTTTTATTATTTTTATTATTTTTATTGTGCCAGGGACTGCATTTCCTTTTTTTGCTTATTGTCTAGTAGCACGTTTCCTGATAGAACTTTTATATGAGATTCCCCTTGGCAGCCATTCCTATTAGAACTGTTTACAATAAGGAATTCTTCTGTTATATTAATATATATTCACATAAGAACCTTTTTTTGTGTGCACTAGGCACTGGTCACTTGATTGGTTTGTTTTTTAGGTTAAGCTCTTATTGTATATTTTTAGTTAGTGGTTCTGTCAATTGCAGGGATATACCGTAATTAAGCATTTGAGTGCCCCAGAGTGCCATGGCCGCTGCAGCCATAGATCACCCAAAGAGTTTACATGGTACATGAGTACACACTTTTTTCTTTTTTTTTAGTAATAAAAAAAAAAAAAGAACATTACAAGTGTTTGTGTATTATTCTTGGAAATCAATGTTACTTGTTTTCATTTACAATAGGGATTTGGAGTAAAGGCATCTATCTTGTTTTCCCTTTTCCAGTGATAAGATAATAAAGGAAAGATCCAATGTGAATCCTGGCATTAGAATTATAGGCAGTTGAATTTGGTATGTCAATTATAAAGAAAGTACTGAATAAATAAAGACATAATAAAGGGATAAGAGCAGTAAAACCCACACCCACTACAGTAATGCTGACAAATATTGCCAGTAATAACGGTTTTTAATAATGTAAATATAAAGTGACGCACTGTGAGAGCTAATTTGCATGTTATTACCCAGAATCCCCGACTGCAGTGGAAGCATTGCGTGCTAAGCAATAATGGGTAAAGACAGGGTTGCAGTCCTCTCTCAGGCATGGAAACAAAAAGAAAACAGCGCACTAAATGCACATGTTATTTCTATCTGATGTACGCAGATTTATTACCCCTTTAATATTGTAATACATTCTATTACTTACTTCACTATTTGGCGTTGTGCGCTGTTTTCTTTTTGTTTCCATTTCTTAGAGTGTGTGGGGTGCTGAGCCACCCCTAATGTTTATAGCAGCAGACGCCCTTATCAACCACACGGTTATGTTATAATTTAATTATCCAATCACTTATTCACTGTGGTATTGTGGTTTACTTTATTTATATATGGTTTAGTCACTGCACTGTATTCAATTATAATAAGGAGATAGATAGTAGCGCACAGTTTATTTTTGTTTTTCCTCTCTCAGGCATGCAAATGTACCCACAAGTGATATTTTTATTTGCTTAAATATATTTGAATGCATCTATTTATAAAACATCAGTCGAGCTCCTGGTTTTCAAGATCCTTATTGGGAAAGGTGCCAATGGTTACTTCCTGGTATGTAAATCCCTGCATTACGTGAGCCAATCTGAAGTCACAATGGATTATGTTGTGGCTTTCTATTGGCCCACTTAACGCAGGAGATTTAAATGCCATTTTGTTACCCCTGGAGCTTGGTGGGGTGCCACCGGTTGAAAAGATGCGAAGCTGTAACTAATGTCAAGAGAGCTGCATGCTTGGCTTTCTTTTAATAATTAATATGACAATTGCTATTTGTAGGCAAGAAAAATGCATGTAAAATTATTGAGTTTCTTCATGTGGGTGTGAATTAATTACATTGATATACTTAATATCTGTTACGTCGGTGCTGCCCGCAGACCAGACCCGTCCCTATTACTGAGGTGGGGACGTATATGTGCATGCACCTGCAGCAAAAGGAGCGTGTCCGGAGAGTGGTGTTTTAGGCGTTGCCAGGCCAGGTGGTGATAGCTATAGCAATACTTGCTGGTTCCGGTAAAGAAGAGCCGTAGTCGTTGCCGTTAGCCAAGGTCAGGGATAGGACAATTCCGGAAGGTCGCCGTCCAAGCAGGTGCCGTGAGCCAGAGATTGCCGTCCGCAAAACCGAGTTGTGACCTGAGTGAATGAAGAGAGAAAGTGCCAGAGTAGATATCCGCAAGCGGAGACTATGTCGAGCAATGAGTGAGTGGCATGACAGGCAATATAAAGTGCGGCTGACCAATCAGAAGCGGAGGCAGACCTGGAGGAGTGCATGGAGCTGTCTTGGATAGGTCCCCTTGATTGGCGGGCAGGTGAGTAAGTTTTGTCTGGGGAAATAGCCTGCACGTCAGTTGGGGGCGTGGTTTCACTGCTAGTGCAGTGAATAAATTATCTTCACCCGCGCGCCCGGGACAAATGGCAGCCACATGAGAGAGAGGCGGCTGCGGAGCAGAGGCGGACCACCGGAGACGGCGGGGAACCCCCAGGGCAGCGGGAGATGACCGGCGCCGGTGAGGGGGACGCACCACGGCAGCAGTAGGCGGTAAAGGAGGTGAGGAGGGGTCGTGCTGTGAGCGCCGCGATCCCCGAATCCTCACAGTATCCCCCGCTTCAGGGTAGGCCTCAGGACGATCCTCCCATGGTTTGGACAGAAACTTCTTTCGGAAACGTTTGAGAAGTCCGGGTGCGTGAATGTCTTTAAGAGGTACCCTCGACCTTTCCTCGGGACCAAAGCCCTTCCAATGGACCAAGATGTGGACCTTACCTCTCGAAAGACGGGAATCTAGTAAAGCTTGGACCTCGTACTCTTCGTTGCCCTTTATGATCACTGTGTCTGGTTTAAGAGTGTGGTCCAGAAAGAGGGAACTGGAGATGAGCGGCTTGAGAAGCAAAGTGTGAAAGACATTAGGGATTCTCATGCTTTGAGGTAAATGAAGTCGGAAGGACACCGGGTTTACCTGCTCCATGATAGGAAATGGATCCAGAAACCTAGGTGACAATTTGGTGGAAGGGGTTTTGAGATGGATATTCTTGGTAGATAGCCAAACCTTGACCCCGGGTTTGTAGTTGGGTGCAGGTCGGCGATGACGGTAAGCCTCGGTTTTAGATGTTAGGGAGGCCTTTTGAAGTGCCGATTTAATTCTAGACCAAGAGTCCTGTAGGAGGGAGATGTGTTCGTCCACGGCTGGTACTCCAGAGGAGATATTAGAAATAGGTAGGCGAGCCGGGTGGAATCCGTAATTAATAAAGAAGGGCGTCTCACGAGTGGACTCATTCCTGGAGGAATTAAAGGCATACTCAGCCCAGGGAAGTAATTCTGCCCAGTCCTCCTGAGAGTCAGAGACAAAGCTGCTTAAATATTTCTCGAGGGATTGATGAACCCTCTCGGTCTGCCCATTAGATTGAGGGTGATATCCCGAAGAAAAGGAAGAAGAGATGTCCAGTCTTCTTGTGAAAGTCCTCCAGAATCTGGAGACGAATTGAGAGCCCCGATCAGGTACGAAGGATGTAGGAATGCCATGGATCCGGAAAATCTCTTTGGAGAAAATATCGGCAAGGGCGGGTGAGGAGGGTAATCCTTTGAGAGGGATGAAATGAGCCATCTTGGAAAACCGATCCACCACTACTAGAATGGTGTTCATGCCATCCGACCTAGGCAATTCGACAATAAAGTCCATGGAAATGTGGAACCAGGGGCGCTCCGGAATGGGTAAAGGTAAAAGAAGACCCTGGGGTTTCTGACGAGGAATCTTATTGCGTGCACTACTTATATACATATATATATGCGTGCACATACAAATATATTTTGCTTTTTATTTAAACAAGCAAAACTACTCTTTATTACACATTTTGGTCTACTGTTCAAAAACTACAAAACAAGCTGAAACAGCATCAAGCCCCAGTGTGTGTGTTTTCAGAGGATCCGTGGTGGTAGCCGTTGCTTATACATTCCTGCGAGGGCTTTGGCCGCACCGTAAATCATCTGCCGACGGGACATGCCTTTAAATGCCACGTGCCAATCAGTCCTGGTGACATGCGGTAAACTTGTCTCCAACATTCGAGAATGGACTTGGCCATATTGGGCCACCAGAAGGTGTGACGGATGAGATCCAAAGTTTCTTGAATCCAGGATGTCCTGCCGAGCGGGAAGCATGTCCCCAATCGACTATCTCAGTAATGAACTTGGGCTCTACGTACAAGGTGTCCTTCGGAACCTCTAGACCAGTCGGAAGGTGTCTTTGAGACTGTCCCACCTGTATGCCCGCAGACCTGGCAGGACCCCAGTACTGAGGTGGGAACGATATGACACCACACACCCACAGCAGTGGGAGCAAGCCCGGAGTGTGGTATAGTGTTGCTGGGCCTGTTGGAAGAAAGTTAGATTGATACTTGCAAAGCTTGGGGGTGTCCGTAAGAGTAGTCGTGTCCATGTGCCAATGTCCAGGAGTCCAGAGAGTAGAATCGTAGAGTTCGTAGTAAGGTTCAGAGGTTTACCAGAGAGCAGAGTAGTCCAGGACAAGCAGGGGTCAAAAGCCAGGGAAATCCAATATGAAACTCAGGAGCAGGAAACAGCAGGAAACACAGAGGGAGCAAAGCATAGATCAGGTATACACAGGGAAACAGGAACTATGCAGAGCAGTGAAAAAGTGGACAGACAGGGATTATAAGGGAGGGAACACCAATAGGAAAGAGGTGAGGAGTAGAGAGAGAAGTGGGAGACAATAGGGATAGGTCAGGGAGAGAAGAGGAGGAGACAGAAGGGACAGTCAGGGGAATGGCCTGCAGGGTTTGGGAGGCGGAGACATGAGGGACAGGATAAGAGGAGCATGTGCGCGCGCCCTCTGTAATGTGGGGATGCGCGCGCACGGGCTGCATCACAGCGAAAGCCTGCAAGGACTGAGGGAGGAGCGTATGCACGCGCCTCTCCTCTGCCCACGGAGGAGGGCTGTACCAGCGCGAGAGACCGCAGGGACCGAGAGGAGGGAGCGGATGCGTCAGGGAGCCCAGAGGAGGAACGTGTGTGTGCGCCCTCCGTGGATTGCGGGAGCGCACACACAGGCCGCGTCACAAGGTGCACGGAGCGCCACGCCATGGGCATCACGCTGGGAGCAGGTAAAGGAGTGGATGGTAATGCAGGCACTGCGGGAGAGAGGGAGCGTGGAGCATCATAGCAGGGGCTCAGGGACCACATGGGTATGCGAGACCTGCGGGGCACACGCTGCGGCAAAGGGGGAGAGGTAGAAGGTAAGGGAGAGGAGGTAACAGGAGATGGGAGAGAGGGACCAGGAGGGGAAGGAATCCCCTGAGTCGTCACAGAGACTTGATGATCTTCTCAAGATTGTTGAATGCAGCAACTGCGAAGATCCTTTGTTTAGGAAGGATGGACTCGGTAGTTTTTTCCGGTCTCTCTTCCGAAGAATATTGTCTAGAGAGGGCATCCGCTTTGACGTTTTTTGGTGCCGGGAATGTATGAAAAAATAAAATTAAACCTGGAGAAAAATAACGACTAGCGGGCCTGGCGGGGACCTAAGCGGTGGGCATTCTCGATGTACAAAAGGTTTTTATGGTCCGTGAGAATCGTGAATGGCTCTTTTGTCCCTTCCAGAAGGTGCCTCCATTCCCGAAGAGCCAATTTGACAGCCAGAAGTTCCCTATTGCCCACATCATAGTTTCTCTCCCCTGGAGAAAACTTCTAAGAGAAGAAACCGCAAGGGTGAAGTTTGTCCTGGGGAGAAAATCTCTGGGATAGGACTTCCCAAGCCCCACAGTCCGAAGCGTCAACCTCTTGGGTGAATGAAAAGGTAATGTTCGGATGTCGGAGGATGGGAGCAGAGACAAAAGCTCGTTTCAATGTTTTGAAAGCAAAGACTGCCTCGGGAGACCAAGACAAAGGATCAGCTCCTTTTTGGGTCAGTGCCCTGATCAGAGCGATGATGGTGGAAAAGTTGCGAATAAATTTCCGGTAATAGTTAGAGAACCCTAGAAATCATTGAATAGACTTGAGGGAATCGGGTTGTGGCCAATCCACTATTTCTTTAAGTTTCTCTGGGTCCATGGCCAAGCCTCTGTTGGAGATAATGTACCCAAGAAATGAGGTGGTAGACTGGTGAAAAAGGCACTTCTCCATTTTGGTAAAAAACGGTTCTCTCTGAGTCAAGAGAGCACAAACTTCGTATGGATGATATGGTCCTGTAGGTTCTTAGAAAAAATACGGATGTCATCCAGATAAACAATTACAAAATGGTTAAGGACATCCCGAAAGATATCATTGATAAAGTCCTGAAAAACCGCTGGCGCATTGCATAAGCCGAAGGGCATCATGAGATATTCGTAGTGGCTGCTACGGGTGTTGAAGGCAGTTTTCCATTCGTTGCCCTCCCGGATGCGAATGAGATTATATGCCCCGCGAAGGTCAAGCTTGGTAAAGAGGTTGGCCCCTTGGAGTCTATCAAAGAGCTCAGAGATGAGTGGGAGTGGATAACAATTTTTTTACCGTAATGTGGTTCAGGCCCCAGTAATCAATACACGGTCTGAGAGTCCCATCTTTCTTCTTAACGAAGAAGAATCCAGCCCCCGCAGGGGAATTGGAATGCCGTATAAAGCCCCGCTTCAAATTCTTGCAAATATATTCGTCCATGGCTTCCGTCTCGGGCAAAGAGAGAGGGTAGGATTTGGACTTGGGCAAGGTGTATCCAAGTATCAGGTCAATTGGACAGTCGTATGAACGATGAGGGGGTAGTAACTCGGATTGCGACTTACTGAAGACATCCAGAAAATCCACGTATGGGGTTGGTAAATCTCCCTTAGGATTTGATGTGTTAGCCAGCAGTCGAGGCGGGAGTACCGTAGATGGAGAAGATTCCTCTGACCTTGACCTCCAGACAATGGGATTTTGAGATACCCAATCAATGTGCGGGTTGTTCTTCTGTAACCAAGCCAGGCCAAGGGTGACCGGTGTACCAGGAGCATGGATCACGTCAAAGTCCAGGGTTTCCTTGTGGGAATGAGAAGAAAGGGTGATGGGACCAGTCTCCAAGGAGATATATGCTGGGGTGAGCGGACGATTGTCTATCCCGACCAAGGCAATGGGAGACTTCTTCTTAAAGAGTGGAATCTGGTTCTGTTCAGAGAAGGTCTGGTCCACGAAGTTCCCTCCTGCACCGGAATCTATAAATGCTGCTGTGGAGGTGCGGAAGGTAGGACCAGAGAGAGAAACGATAATGGCCAACCTTTTTGGAAGTTCCTTCCTGGAAAGGCGACAAGGAGATCAAGCACCCAGAGAGAGCCCCTTCATACTCACTGGGTTTGGTCGTTTCCCGGACACGGTGGACATTCACGGGTCAGATGCTCGGACGATCCGCAATGGTGACAAGATCCTCCGGTTGGGCGCAATTGTCGTAAGGGTTGCTGAGGACGCTGAACTCCGAGTTGCATCGGCTCCGGGGCCTCCAGAGCGGGCAGCGGGGAGACGGTTGGTCCCGTGGTAGTAGAGAACCTGGAAAAAGGAGCACGGAAGGGCATAGACCGGGGTAGCTGGCGCTGAGCACAGCGTACCTGAAGACGCTGATCCATACGAATGGCTTGAGAGATAAGGTCTTCCAGAAGTCCTGGCCTGGGTTGTGAATAAGCCTTGCCAGAAGACAGAGACTAAAGCCTCCTGATCCCATCGTGTCTCAGCTGCTATGGTCCTGAACTCCAAGGCGTATTGGGCAACAGGCCGACGTCCCTGTGAAAGCTGAAGCAGGGAGTCAGAAGCAATTTCTTAGCGTGCCAGGGTATCGAAGACCTGTCGAAAGTCTCATCGAAAGGCTGCGTAATCTCGGGTGATCTTGGGATGCAGTTCCCAAATCGGGGAGGCCCATGCCAGCGTTTTACCTGTGAGTAGGATGTAGACATAAGCCACCTTTTTACGACCAGTGGATTACTCTTGCGGGGCCGTCTCGAACTGGATCTCGCATTGGTTGAGGAAACCATGACAGGCGTGCGGATCCCCTGCGTACGGCTTCGGGGCCGGAATCTTCGGACATGGGGATGAGATGGATACCGGTTCTGCCTGCGCCGGTGATGCAGCCACAGGTGGTGCCTGAAGAGTAAGGTCCTGTACCTGTTGGGTGAGGAGAGCCACTTGTTCCGTTAAGGCCTGGATTTGTTGATACATGGCCGTCATCATGGAGGCCAGATCAGTCTGGTCTGCGTCTTGTGGGCTCGACATAATGTTACTCCGGGGCTGCCCGCAGACCAGACCCATCCCTATTACTGAGGTGGGGACGTATATATGTGCACGCACCTGCAGCAAAAAAAGCGTGTCCGGAGAGTGGTGTTTTAGGCGTTGCCAGGCCAGGTGGTGATAGCTATAGCCGGTTCCGGTAAAGAAGAGCAGTAGTCGTTGCCATTAGCCAAGGTCAGGGATTGGAGAATTCCGGAAGGTCGGTGTCCAAGCAGGGGTCGTGAGCCAGAGATTGCCGTCCGCCAAGCCGAGTTGTGACCTGAGTGAATGAAGAGAGAAAGAGCCAGAGGAGACATCCGCAAGCTGAGACTATGTCGAGCAATGAGTGAGTGGCAGGACAGGCAATATAAAGTGCGGCTGACCAATCAGAAGCAGGGGCAGACCTGGAGGAGTGCGTGGAGCTGTCTTGGATAGGTTCTCTTGATTGGCAGGCAGGTGAGTAAGTTTGGTCTGGGGAAATAGCCTGTACAGAGGCGACCAACTTTATTCTAACTCGGCTAGTTCCGCAAATTTGGGTATATCCCGGTGATGTTCGGTTTTGTACCGTTTTCGGCCGGAGAGTATTGCGTTATTTTCCCGGCTGTGATTTAAGCATTTTATTCCCGCTGGCTGCAATACTGCAATGCCGTGTAAAAACACATGGGGGCATTTGCGAACTGTTGTCTTTAAAGCCGTCCCCTATAACCCCTAACATACAGTACTGTACATTTTAATTCATAGTGTACATGTGCAGGGGGTCTACGGAGCTGAACCGTGTTGGTTTCAGGTCGTGGGACCCCCTGCTCCCCGAGATACAGGCCCCTTTATGAGGTGCCGGTATCCCTCTGCGTTTCAAGGTCCCGATCACGTGACCGCGACCTGTAAACCAAGCAGAGGGATACCGGCACCCCCTAAAGGGGCCTGTATCTCGGGGAGCAGCGGATACTTTTACCTCCACTGCTAATTTCTATCCAGAAAGTCTCTACATTTTCATCATTCCCTTCATAGACATCATCCCTTATAATAGGTTTTAGATCCGGTTTAACATATAAACATACTCCACCTCCCCTTCTACAGTATTTGTTCGATCCTTCCGAAAAAGAGAATAACCCTCTAAATTAACTGTCCAGTCAAGAGTTTCATCCCACCATGTTTCAGTAATGCCTATGATATCATTGCAGCTATTAATTCAAGCTCCCCCATCTTATCTGTCAGGCTTCTTGCATTAGCAAGCATGCATTTCAGTTTTTTTTCAGCCTGTACTATTATCTTATCTGCTCCTTCCTTTCTGCGCCCACTTTGTTTAGTCTTTAGAAGTTTTCTAGTATTATCTGTATTTACTATGGGTGTCTCACTGCTTGTCAAACTTGCACTTGCCCCCATTCTACCTCCATACCACCTTGTATCCTCATCTATTCCATTTAGTTCATTATCTGTTTCATTCCCCTCCCCCCCTTACACTTACACACACTTAAACACACACACAATGACACTGACACACACACTTAGGCCTTGCCCCCGCTGCCTACTACAGCGCCCGCTGTGGCGGACGCTGCACGGACGAGAGCCCTCCCCTCAATGGCGCCGGGCCCGCTGGGGGGGGCCGCAGCGCTGGGGCGAGAGTTGCTCCTGCTCAATAGAATTGAGAGCAGGACTCGCGACGAGCGATACGGCACGCCCCCGGCGGTTCAGCCAATGAGGGCGAACCTGCCGGGTGATGTTATGGCCGCGCCCCGCCACGCCCCCCCGTCTCTCTTCCTGCAGTGAGCTGCAGACCAGGAATCGGCTGCACGCGCCGACAATCTCGCGGGCGCGCGTTGCAGCGGAGTTACCGGGGCCTTAGCCTTACACTTAAACACACAAACACTGACACACACACAACGACACTGACACACACCCTTGCACTTACACACTTACACACACACACACACACACACACACACACACACACTGAAACACACAATGACACTGACACACACGCACACACACACACTGTCCGCCCATACTGTCTGTGTAGTGTTTCGTCATAGCCATGAACAGCGCATGTGTCTGGATGTGGAGAGCATTGCACATGGCTCATGTAAACAAAGCAGGGACGCCACAGTCTCTTCTTTGAAACCCGATCCCATGCACATGCGCAGTGCGATTGTAACACAGCAGTGATATGCTGGGCATTCCGAACACTAACAGACACTGGGAGCAGAGCTGCCAAATGCCAGGTAAGAGATTTGTGCGGTTGCCGCTGCCCCACCGGGTCTGTGAACGCTGGGAGAGTTCTCAGATTTCCCCCTCCGGCAGACGCGGCAGACGCGGTAGCACTAATGCTGCGGCCATTTTTTTTAAATAATTTTTTTTGCAGCCATTTTGTTTTTTCGCGACCCCGTTACTAACGCGGTGGTCTCGGGTGGACCCCGAGGACCGCGCTATAACGGGGTTAAGTTGTAGATTGTAATATTAGAGCTGTGTAAAGCCTTGTGTTAGGTGTATTCTTCACAATTTTATAAAAATGTTTTACAAGAAAGTAATACATTGAAAGTTACCCCTCGTTTTCAAGTATGTTCTGGGTACAGAGTTATAAAAAAATACATGGTCACATTAAAAAAAATCAGGGTTATACAGTCAATTCACAGACATTTCATGGACAGATTGAGTTGGAAAATTGGATACAGGGGGATAAAGGGCTTGTGAGTTTCAGACTGAAATAGAGAAGCTTTAACATCACCAAACTGCAGCAAACTACACACACCCTTTGGCTGTGCCAAAGGCTGTCCGCCTTTGGGGCAATGCAGATGTACACTGGGGTGGTTAAGATTCAATGCAGATTTAAACAAACAGTTCTTTGTGTCCTCTTTGCTCATTAACATTCCAGTGGGTAGGGATGACGTTCCACAAAGTACAAGCAAATGTTAACCCTTGGCACGCTGGTCCTGTGCGGGGGGGGGGGGGGGGGGGAAGCAGCTCTTGGGAAGCCCCACCAATCGTATAAGTCCCCACATATATAGAAATAGGCAACTCTCACATGCTTGGTACGCAAATATACGTATAAGGCAGTGGATGGAGAACTCCTGTTCATATAATTCAACAAGAGAGCCATTAAGTCAAGCCAAGTACATATAATTGATAGGACTATCTTCCCCTTTGAATTAAGGACACAGTTCAAATAAGTCTTCCTATATTGGTGAGATATATAGCCAGTCAGTAAGGGACATGGTTATAATCAGTGTTCAACAAACCTATAAATTTGCACGCCCCGGGCGAGTGGATTTAACATCGTGGCGAGCTCCTATTGGCCCAAGCAGCACACATTTGGTACTAGGGAGAGGGAATGGCTCAGTGAGTAAAAGACACTGAGTGGCACTGAGAGTTTGAAGCAAGGGAGCCTGGTTCGTTTCCCGGTGTCGGCTCCTTGGGCAAGACACTTTATCTCCCTGTGCCTCAGGCACCAAAAACATAGATTGTAAGCTCCACGGGGCAGGGACCTGTGCCTGCAAAATGTTTTTGTAAAGCGCCATGTATAACTAGCAGCGCTATACAAAAACATGCTATTATTATTTATTATTAGGTGGCAAGTAGATTTTTTTGTTCGGTTGTAGATTTTTTGGTGATTTGTCGACCACTGGTTATAATATAGTGGATAATCATCGCCATACAACAGTTTTGTCTATTTCCTGGTTCCGCCGTCTCAATCCTAGACGTCAATGTGATGACGTCATAAAAGTCCAGGGCTCAACAAATTAGAAAAACCACTAATCGCCTGAAAAAAAGGAAACTCACCGTAACACCCCCCCCCCAAAAAAGATGGGTTCGCTGCTTTAAATGACGCCACATTGCCATGACAACAGGACACTACAAGACATCACAGCGTCAAGATGCCATGACAACTTGTCGTCGCGTGGTCACTTAGTGTCCCATTGTCATGGCAATGCGGCGTTATTTGCACCGCGCAGCCATACTAGTGTGGCGCAAAGAGTTTATCATCCAAATAGGTATGCCTAAATAGCCATACCTATTTGGATGATAAACTCTTTGCGCCACACTAGTATGGGGACTTTTAACAATGTATATGTGTTTTTAATTTCAATATAGAAGTAATAAAATGTTATTTCTTTTGGTTTCTCCGGTGATTCTGGGTCATTAGACCTGATTGCAGTAATTCACTGCTGGGCTATCAAGTCCATCTATATTATATATGGCATAGAGTGCTCACTATAAGGGGAAACTTTCTGAGCTTTCTTTTGATCAACACTGTTATGTTTTCATAAGTACACTGCATTGGGAGCATATGTAGGAACTTCTTTGAGAGACCATTCGCAAACGCAAGTATTATACTTTGTTATTGCTAGTGTATGGGTCTCTTATCTCCTCACCATTCATGCAGGAGTATCACACTAGCACTCCAGTGTTTTGTTGTGTGTTTAGTGTTTATTGCTACTAAGCATATTGCCCCATTCCCTCCCATCTCCTAAAACCTCTTGCTCCTACTATAATCCCTACGCTCACACACATTTTTAACTCCTCCCTCTGATCTGGAACCTTTCCATCCTCCTTCAAACATGCAACAGTCATACCATTACTAAAAAAAACACCAAGCTTGACCCTACATGTCTTTCTAACTATCAACCTGTCTCCCTCCTGCCTTTTGCCTCTAAACTCCTTGAACGTCTTGTATTCTCTCGCTTGCTCCATTTTCTCAACACCTATTCTCTCCTAGACCCTCTACAATCTGGCTTCCGCACTGCTCACTCCACGGAAACAGCCCTCACTAAAATAACTGATGACCTCCATGCTGCCAAAGACAGAGGTCATTACACTCTGCTCATATTACTCGACCTCTCTGCAGCATTTGATACAGTGGACCACCCTCTTCTCCTCCACATTCTCCATACTCTTGGTATTCGGAACAAAGCTCTATCCTGGATCTCATCCTACCTCTCCCATCGTATTTTCAGTGTCTCTTCTGCTAACACCTCCTCCTCCTCTATTGATCTCTCTGTGGGGGTACCCCAGAGCTCTGTCCTGGGACCTCTTCTCTTTTCTCTGTACACACTCTCTCTAGGTGACCTAATAACATCTTTTGGTTTTAAATATCACCTGTATGTTGACAACACACAAATATACTTTTCAACACCTGACCTTACACCTGCTGTACAAACCAAAGTTTCTGAATGTCTCTCTGCTATATCATCCTGGATGGCCCTCCGTCGCCTTAAACTCAACATGGCTAAAACAGAGCTCCTCATACTTCCTCCCAAACCTGGCCCTACTACCTCCTTCCACATTACTGTTGGAACTACCATCATTCACCCAGTAGCCCAAGCACGCTGCCTAGGGGTCACACTCGACTCCTCTCTCACATTCGCCCCTCACATTCAAAACATTTCTAAAACCTGTCGCTTTTTCCTCCGCAATATAACTAAGATACGCCCTTTCCTCTGTTGCTCGACTGCTAAAACTCTGACTCAGGCCCTCATTCTCTCCCGTCTTGATTACTGTAACCTCCAGCTGTCCGGCCTTCCTGCCTCTCACCTGTCTCCCCTACAATCTATCCAAAACACTGCTGCCAGAATCACTCTACTCTTTCCTAGATCTGTCTCAGCATCTCCCCTCATGAAATCCCTCTCCTGGCTTCCGATCAAATCCCGCATCTCACACTCCATTCTTCTCCTCACTTTTAAAGCTTTACACTCTTCTGCCCCTCCTTACATCTCTGCCCTAATTTCTCGTTATGCACCATCCAGACTCTTGCGTTCTTCTCAAGGATATCTTCTTTTTACCCCCTTTGTATCTAAAGCCCTCTCCCGCCTTAAACCTTTTTCACCGACTGCCCCACACCTCTGGAATGCCCTTCCCCTCAGTACCCAACTTGCACCCTCTCTATCCACCTTTAAGACCCACCTTAAGACACACTTGCTTAAAGAAGCATATGAATAGCACTGTGGATATTCTGAACACATGATACATAAGCTTGGCCCCCTGCAGACACACTTACCAGAACTCCCTCCTACTGTCTCTGTACATTCTACCTACCTACCAATTAGACTGTAAGCTCTTCGGGGCAGGGACTCCTCTTCCTTAATGTTACTTTTATGTCTAAAGCGCTTATTCCCATGATCTGTTATTTATATTATCTGTTATTTATTTGATTACCCCATGTATTACTACTGTGAAGCGCTATGTACATTAATGGCACTATATAAATAAAGACATACAATACAAGCATAACCCTTTGCCCTACATACCCACCCACAATATGATAGTTGGTGGGCTTGTTGTGTATATCAAGCATGCATTGTGCATCCCATTGCAGTGACCCTATGAATATATGCATTTATCTCAACATACTTACCTGATTGGTCATTAATATAGATATCAATTATAGTGTGGTTGTGGGAGGGGGGAGTTTACTTAGGAACTCTCTTCCTCCTAGTAGGCTCACAATCCTATTTTTGTCAGGCACCTCTGCCTTAGTCATTTCCCCCTTTTTTTAGGGTTGACTACCCAAGCTTCATTCATTGTAGCTTGGCCCTTTGGGGTATTTTTAATACCCTGTGTTTTATAAATTTTGGTACTAATAAAGTGTTTTAATTATTATCATCATATCACCCATTTCATTTGAATATCCTAGCTCTCACCTGTATTACTTCACACACATCTCATGTGTCTGAGTGCTGTTTTATAGGGTTTCTCACTGATTCAACCGGCCCTCTGGAACGTTGTTCTGTCAGTATTCAATAGCAGGTATAGTACATTTACGTGATTGAAAACTAAAGCGTATATTTTTTTGTAACATCGCGCTAAATCATCAATGCATTGGTCCACAAGGACAGTCAATGCAGCTCACTTCTGACCTTTTAATACAAAGGTAATTAAACATGCTCATGTTTTAAAAAAAGACTAACAAATGTCAGAGTGTGAGTTTATCATTAATGCTTTTCAGAACTCCTGCTATTTATATAAAACTGAAGACATTACAAGCATTATAGATTAGAAGGCCAGAAGATAAATTATAGTTTATAATTATTGTACAAATAAGTAATTTGCAACTGAAGATGAACAGAAGTTCAAAAATGATATAACCACCAAAAAGCTACTTTACCTTCAGAGCGTAATCTTTTCCATTACTTAAATCTTGAGCTTCATACACAAATGCAAAACCACCTGGAGAAGAAACAAGAAAATAAAATACATATGAAATCAAAATTGAAATAAAGTGAATACCCTAACTATAGCGCTAAACCTATTTAAGTGGTACACACAGACTGCAGTACAGGTATTTAAACACCAACTCAAAGTGCACTTATGTGAGGGGACAAAAGCAGGAAACTTTTCAGTGTGAATTTTTACTAAACGTGATATTTCATGCACAGTATCTACCAGATACAGTGTACTAATAAGCACTGTGCCAAAACAAGCGTTAATTTGAATATTTAGAAAAAGTGTGTAAAAGCATAGAAAAGTCATAAAAGGGACAGTAATATATTGTTTTTTCGACATCTTACACTATCATCCTCATCAGCTGATGGTTGTGTGCTGTGGATGTTGATTTAGCATGCTATCGATTCCTGAAACAAACAACAACAGGATGCTTAAAAAATACATTTACTATACACCATGGGTGCGCAAACTTGGGGGCACGGGATCTTTATCATATCAATCAATGATCAGTATTACGTGCTATTTGTGTCATAGGGCACAAAAGTTAATAAAATATTTTATATTATATTTACCTTTGTTAGAATTCTTGCCAACATTTCCAACCTTGACAACCTTGCTGATGCAGACGATATTCAGCAGGATCATATTTGGATAGGTATCCATACTGAGCATTAGAGGTAAAATCAAGGTTCGACTGCTGTAGATAGTAGTCATGTAGGACAGGTTACCAGATGGACCTGTCAAGGTATAATCAGGTTGGGGCTTCTGTTCACGATGATTTTCAGATGGTGTACATTTGATTGGGAAGTATGAGTCAATCTGTTGGTCCCATTTCTTCTCCTTCTCCTTTTGAAGTTGCCATGATCAAACATATTCGCAAAGGATGGGTTCAATACACAAAAACCTCCTCTGATACACGGATTGGGGGGATGTAAATGAAGCAATCATTCATTTACAAAGTAAAGCGCACTGACTTCTTCCATTTACTAGAGTCAGCTGAATCCCTAAAGTATTCATAATTGGCAATGAGATAGCCATATATTTCTGATACAGTGGCTTTCTTATCTGCTGCATCATGTATTGCTGAATATATGAGCAAAATTAAGCTAGGCTTTGGTTTCTCCAAAGCAACTGACATTGCACTCTTTCTCAGCTTACAAAACAGTCAGGAGTGAGTGAACACAAAGTATAAGTCGAAAAAATTGAACATTTACTTTTTGTAACAAAATATTAAAACAACCACATTTTGATAACGTCTGGAATGGTCAAGGCCATAACAAAATGAGGAATTGTAATGAATTGCAGTATATTGCTGGATCAGTCTGGCACTTGTTTGAGATTTACAGCACTCTACATAGTCTAACTAGCTTAACACATCCACTGTGCCATCTGGCAGACAGGTGCTAGAATTTCAAACAAAAAAATCTGAAATCTGTCTTGCATATCCCTGTTTATTTCAGGTGTTAATAACAACACAGAGAGCTCTATCCAGTTGTCTACAACTAAACGAGTTGTATATTGATTACATCTCCAAAACAAAACAATTGATGTCCAGACTTTAGTTAAAGAAAACTGAACATACAGACAGACTAAGGGGTCTATGCTATAAGCAATCATAAAAAAATCGTGACTGTGACCAATCAGTTAGCACCACGTGGGATTTTTAATTATAAATTTAATTTTATTTTTTGTCACTTTTTGTCACTTATGCTTTTTCACAGTATATCAACACTGTATAAAATATTAATATATATTAATGTGGTGTGCACCACAAATGTACTTTCTGTGGGTGACTTTGTGACTTTGTGACATTTTCATTCAATTGTTAACATAAAAAAAATCGCCAGCAAATTTAAATCGCCATTTTTTACAGCGTTGCTATCACGGTATGCAGAAAGCCCCGAATACCAGTGAAAACAACATTTGCAAAAATGGCGAGTAGCTGGCGCCGAGATGATCTGCCTCTGAAAAGTGCTCACCCAGCAAGTTTATTCTGCTGCAGAGAGAGAGAGAGCCGCCTCTCTCTGCACAAATCTCACCCGAAATAAAAATATTTAAATGTAAAATGTATTACTAGTGTAGATGAACAGGGAGTCTCCGGAGCAGAACTGCGTTTAATTCAGGTCCGGGGACTCCCTGCTTCCTTTGATACAGGCCCCGTTATGGGGTGCTGGTATCTCCTATGCATTGAAATGTCTCGTTCATATGACGCAAGACATTTACATGCATAGGAGATACCGGCACCCCATAACAGGGCCTGTATCTCAAGAAGCAGGGGTCCCCGGACTTGAAATCAACAAGGTTCTACTCTGGAGACCCCCTGCTCATCTACACTAGTAATAAAATATCAATTAAAATATGTAGTAAAAACCAATACCCAACCAAACCCCTGTGCCCCCACATAAAACAATTTTTTTTTTTACATACAGGATTAATACCACAGGCCGGCAGGGGTCTCTACGGGTGTCCGCAGGCCCCACAGGGCATCCCGGGGTATTCCCACGGGTGTCTGGGGGCCCTTGGGTGGTCTCCGCTTGGCTCTGTGGGTCCCCACGTGGTCCCCTTGGGTGTCCGTGGGCCCCAACGTGGTCCATGGGTGTTCCTGTGGGTGTTTGGGGGTCCCTGGGTCATTCACATGGGTTTCTGGGGGCCCTCGGAGGGTTCCCATGGGTGTCTGCGGGTCCCCAGGTGGTCCATGCAGCTGTCTGGTGGTCCTCAGGTTGTCCCCGTGGGCGTCCAGGGATCCTTGGGTGGTCCCTGTGGTCGTCCGTGGGTGGTCCCTGTGGGTCCCCACTTGCCTGTGAAACCATTTCTGTATTTAAAAAAACAAAACCATGGCCTACATTTCAATAAATACACCCCCCCACCCCCCACCAATCACATACATGTGCAAAATAATGTGCAAAATAACTATTATACAGATATGGATAGCAGATTATTTGCCCATTATAAAACAAAACATTAGCCAGCCAGCATAAATAAAGTAAATAAAAAACATTCCACTTATCCCTGGAAACATGAAGGGCATCCTCATCAGCATACTGCATGGCCATATCCTCTGATGCCAGCAACAATACATACAAAAATACAATCTAATGGCCCCTAGCTCGTTAATCATCTTAGCAGTTAATAACCGCTTTAGTAATTAAGGGTTTAACCCACCCTCCCTCACAACCCACCCGGGAGGCCTAACTACTCACCCCAGATCCACTATACCCACCCTGTACCCACTGAGTGGCATAGTAGTACATCATACCCATATAATACTCAAAAGCCTTTCACTATCTACGGAATGTTGGTGGAGAACCCTAAAAACCAGCACACCAACCACTGCTCACTCTAATGGCAAACACCACAAATTTACAACTTGCAAACAACTACCCAAATTTCTGCTCATACTATTACTCTCTTTAGCAGGTGATATTGAACCTAACCCAGGTCCTCCCATTTCAAATCTGTCCCATGCCCCTGAGAATTCCACCTTTAAATTCCAAAAAGGGCTATCTGTCGCCCATATAAATATCCGGAGCCTGATGCCCAAACTGGACGAACTAAGGGCATCGTGCCTTATGCATAAACCCAAAGCCATCGTTCTTACAGAAACATGGCTAACCCATAAAACCCCTGATGCAAATATCGCCATTTTAAGGAGAGATAGGTCCAAGAGAGGAGGAGGGGTGTTATTTTATATTGCAGAAACATTACAATTTACACTGTTAAATTATCCCCCAAGCCCACTCTCTTTTGAAATTCTAGTTGGCAAAATCTGCCTCCCCTTTTCTAAGCCCATCTTGCTCGCTGGCATCTACCGCCCCCCTAAGCCCCTCTACAATCCCTGGCTGATATCACCCAGTTTCTTGGCTCCATTTCCTCTCTGAACGAGAAGAGTGAGCTGCTAGTTCTTGGGGATTTCAAC
The DNA here is from genome assembly GCA_036426205.1 of Ascaphus truei. Taxonomy (NCBI): domain Eukaryota; kingdom Metazoa; phylum Chordata; class Amphibia; order Anura; family Ascaphidae; genus Ascaphus; species Ascaphus truei. The sequence goes on from WSYH01005897.1 coordinate 41,119, forward strand.
TTCAACTGGCTTGACCCTAAAAACCACAAAATCCAGATACAACTCAAGTCACTTAACCTATCACAACTCATTTCCCAACCCACACGGACAAACCTGAAATCGCATAACCATTCCTTGCTTGACTGGATTCTCTCCTCAAACCCCAGCAGAATACAATCCTCTGGCATCCTTCCTGATATTTTCAGTGACCATGCAATAGTGTACTGTGTAAGGAAAATTAAAACGCCCCATTCAAGCCCTAAAGTTCTCCTCACTAGAACATTTAA